>PVHP010039748.1:0-16191 GCA_004024765.1 Zapus hudsonius | reverse complement strand
GCAGCTCGTCTTTTCCTCCTATTAAAAACCTTTCCTTTCAGAGTGGTCTCTCGTGGTCATTTCCATTCTATCACTATATACAATTTTAAAGATGCTAGTTAGTTATTATAATAGGGATCTTAAAACAGCATCTCCTCATAAGACATTATACAAGTAACAGAATCCAATTCAGTCTGTCCCCTTGTTCCAGTGGCCATCCAAGGAGAGAAGTCCTTGGAGATATGAGGATGGACAGAAGCCAGAGGAGAAATGAGGAGCGGCATCATTAATGACCACCTTCCTGGAGCAGCCGTACCACCAGCAAGCAATAGGAAGTCACAAGGTAAGTGGGACTCATCACGGAGCAGGGTGTGAGTGTCCCTTGTGGTCTTTTGTCTTGTTCTCTGACTTCTGCGTGAGCCCAAATGCATGACACCATAGAGCCCACATCCCCCTCCATGTCCACAACTACCATTTTCGCTAACTTTCTCATTCCTTTCTTTGCTGTCCCTCTTTTTCTCATCTGACCTTTTTACTCCTTCAATAAAGAAGTAATAAATGAAGAGTTATTCTACATCATCCCCATAAAGGCTTCCTCGTTCCTTCATAACAAATGGCTCCTTTTACCTTAATGGGAAAGGGTGGACTGTAATATCATTTGATATTAGTTCCAACTTCTCTATGCTGACAGCTTCTACCAGCAAGGGACATTTGATTTAGGGAGACCCAGTTGAAAAATATATAATAGACTTCATATTTTGTTTCAGTCCTTCCCAGCCATTCCTGATGAAAATGACCAGAAGGGCAATATTAATACTACAAATATAAATTTTTCTTTGCAACCTTTCATGGTTTATGAGGAAATGTTTTGCTCATGTACAGTTAAAAAGTTTATCTTCTCCCCTTGCAGACTTTCCTCACAGAGAAAATTCCACATTATAGCCTCAGTAAGATGGGGTGAGTGATCAGAAATTCATGTGTTTGTTGTCTTGCTTTAAGCATAAGGTACCAACCAAAGCAAGAGCTATCATTCTTTAGGGTATATTCAATGCCTTTTGTATTTATAGCATATTAATATTATATATTAATATCTCATCATCTTGTCTAATGACTTGTTTCATAATTTTAACCACAGTATGAGACTGTCTTGATATACTATATGCTATTTGTGTACAGCCTTTATCTTCTCCTGGGAATCCAAGCCTCAGTGAGCCCAGAATAGTACTTGGGATAGGGTAGTTGCTCTACTATATATAAATTTATTAATGAATTTAAAGTCATTAAGCATCAACATTCTCAAAAACATACTGTGACCTACCTTGTTAGATTGTCATGATGATGCAAGAAAATTCCATTTATGGAAAAGAATGTAAATATTGAGAAAGCTCAAGAAATGTTTTTTAGTTACTATAAGGTATTATCCTATCCCAGATGTTTCCTGGCTTAAAATTTCCAGCTTTATCTTTCTTCCTTTGATGTTTAGCTGACTGTTGTTAAAATGTAAATTGCTTACCTTGCTGGAATAACCTCAATGAGATGACTTCTTGTCACTTAGCAACCATTAGCAGCTTGAAAATGTAAAGCAAGTTAATTAGAAACTAATTTTGAAATCTAGGGAAGTTCTGAGCTATTTAGATAGGGAGCTCCAATTACTAGAAAGAATTGGCTGGGGGAAGGTAGAAAGAGAAGAAATTCATCAGGGTGTTGATACTGGATCTCAAGGGGATTTGAAAAGGGGAGAAAGAAGTATGAATGACAAACTTTATTGAGCCAGAGCTAGGGAAATCTACTGCTAGCCTTGGTTAGAAAAGTCAAGCGAGTCATCCTTTTAGTCAACATTAGTTAAGTACCTTGTAGATCAGGCAATTGTCACATGTCGTATTACTTAATCCTTAGGACACACCTCCCCTCTTCCCACCTTGATTCTGGGGGTTGAATGCAGGGACTTGCACAGACTAGGTAAGCACTCTACCACAGAGATCTCCTCCATACTTGAATTTTCACTTTGAGACAGGGTCTTGTTATGTTATCTAGGCTTTCCATGAACTTGAAATCATCCTGCCTCCACCTTCTGAGTACCTGGGGTTACAGGCATGTACCACCAGACAGAGGTCTTAGTGAAACTCTTCCTATACATATTATCCTGAGTTTATTTATTTATTTTTAAATATTCATTTTGTGAGAGGAGAGAGAGAGAGAGAGAGAGAGAGAGAGAGAGAGAGAGCAGAGAGAATGAGCACAGCAGGGCCTTCTGCTACTGTAAAAGAGCTCCAGACACAGACATACTTTGTGTCTCTGTCTGTATGGAGGTACTGGAGAATCAAACCAGGCAATCAGGCCTTGTAAGCAAGCTCCTTTAACCATTGGGCAATCTCTCTAGCTATCCTGAGTTTATAAAGAAGGAAAATGGCAGCCAAAGGCGTTAAGTTTCTAAAAAAGCAAGCACAGTATAGTGGTTAAGGAATGAGTTGGAATCCAAGATCTAATATATACCTCACATAGGACTTGGGTGATTTTGATGTATTTCTGTGCTTGTTTCCTCCCCTAGAAATAATAACAATAATCATAAGCTGTATGAAAGACTTACTATGATCACTAAGTTCATTAATATTTATAAGTCACCAGAATGCAGGTATAGAGTAGGTGTTATCTAATATATATATATATATATAAAATAAATATATACATATATATTATATTTATATTCCCAGTCCATGCACCAAGATTTGCAAGAGATGAGCCACACCAGACATACCAGGAAGAATCCAGATAGAATCCCGCAGAGAGTGGTGGAATAAGCAAGAGACCCACAACACAGCCAGTCAGTCAACACAGGATAAGCCAGACAGACACCAACATTTTCAACACAACCTAAAGCAGAAATACAGAGACCCCTAAGACCTTAACAATAAAGCAAAATTTATTTATATTTATATTTATATTATATTCAAATATGGAGCTTTCTAAATATAATATTCTATGAAGATATAGATATAGATATAGATATATACAGATAGCAGTTGGAGGGTACCAGGATTCCTCAAAGTTTTTAAGACTTGAACCTTGATTATTTTTCACATGTTGAATGTATCCATATAAACAGCATCCAGCTCATGAAACTGAATATTTCCAGGTCCCCAAAATCCATTCTTACAGTTGGTTCATAGTTTGCATTCCCTGTAGTGGGGAGGGGATGGAGGAGTTCATGGCAGTGGGGCCATAGAGCTGGGACTCTTTTTTTTCCCTTTATTGTCTGTATTAGGTACATTGAATGAGCCAATAACGAGTAGGTATCCCTATTTCCCCAATTTCCCTATCCCCAATTGACTGGATATCCTTCTCCATGGGCAGTCTGGATCAGTCCATGGGGTAGGGGGTTATGGAAAGCCTAGGAGTCAACCAGGTTCCAAGCTCCTTTGTATGTTGTTACTGAGGGGAGCCATGTCTCTGGATATTCTCCTCCACCATGGCTCTTACAATCTTTCCTTCCCCTCTTCTGCTCAGTTCCCTGAGTCATGGTGAGTGAGTATTAAGGCTGCTTTTTTGTTGAGCTCTTAGGGGGGTCTCTGTACTTCTGCTTTAGGTTGTGTTGAAAATGTTGGTGTCTGTCTGGCTTATCCTGTGTTGACTGACTGGCTGTGGTTGTGGGTCTCTTGCTTATCCCACCACTCTCTGCAGGATTCTATCTGGAGCCTTCATGGTAGGTCTGGTGTGGTTCATCTCTTGCACGTCTTGGTGCATGGACTGGGAATCCAAGAGTTCCATCCAGTGCTGGCCAGGTTAGGGTATAGCCTTCAACCCCAGCCCTCACAGTGAACCCCTTCTTCAAGATAGGCCCCATCTCCCACAACATCCTAAACACTCCCACTGGCTAAGGGCCAAGTGTTTAAACACATGAGTCTATGGTAGCCATTTCACATTTAAACATAACAGCCCCTTTTCTCCCTCCACTCCAAAGTAGTCAACATCTTGACTTCTAACAAAAGTCTTGCTGATTTTTTGCACTTTCAAAAATGTAATCATGCAATGTGTAACCTTTTCTATCTAGACTGTTCCAACTGACATTATATTTTAGGAAAATGGCTTATGTTGCTGTGTGTAGGTAAAAATCTTTTCTTCTCACTGCTGTATGGTATTCCATTTGCAAGCATTGGATTTTATATACATACACACATACACACATATATATATATATTCTAAAGTTAATAAGCATTTGAATAATTCCTAGATGGAAAAATGCTACAAATAGTACAACTACAAACATTCTGTTAACACCTTTTGTGTATCTTTTTCACTTGGTATATATTTGTAAGTGAATTTTTTGGCTTATAATGCATAAATCTAATCAGCATTAGAATATACTGGAGAACAGAAAATGGCTGTACAATCAGTTCTCCCATCCTCAGTGTGGGAATTCTACTTTGCTGTGCTAGCAGAGCAGAGTGGAATCTCTTGTGATTTTAATTTGCATTTCATTGATGACTAATGAAAATGAGCACCTGATACTGTGAAATAACACCAAGATCTGAACTTGGACTTTTTTTTCCTAAGCCTGTGTACCCTTGATACTTTGTTATATATCTGTTTTTAAATAACTGCCTTTGTCTGTAGCTTTTTAGAAAAAGATAAATCCTAATTTGGAAACCAAGGGTATTCCCTACTTTTATTTGGTATTCACTTTTTATTCCTTTTGAAATTCGGAGAATTATCTTCTGGTAATAGAAAAGAGATAGGGGGTCTTCCATGGAACACATTTTTGCTTTGCTTTCTGTTGCTATTCAAAGTGGAATTAAAACATTATCTCAGCTCTGCAGGCAGTCAGAGCTTATAAGAGGGGGAGGGAGAGAAGAGAGTAAGGGGAGCTGACCTACTTCTGGAGGCTCCCTGACACCATTCCTGGTGACTGCAAGGTACCTTCAGAACCAGGTGTATGTGTTGGGAGGGAGAAGGGTTAGCCCTAGAATGACAAAGTGGGAAACCCGTGGGTTCTCTCCAGGGGAACCTGTGACTGTAGCTTTGAGTTTACAGCTCACTTCCCACCTTTAGCATAAGCACCGGAATACCTGCATTTTCTTGCACTATTTTCAAACATTTTTGAGAGAAACCAAATAGGGAAAAGTTATTGTGTTAAGATATAATCTTTAAAACATGGAATTGTTCTTGCTTTTCTGCATATTTATGAGGATGTTCATAAATCAGTGCACTTATTCTTTAATAGATATTCTTTAATATTTCATAAATACCAGGCCGGGTGTCAGCCAGGATAGAAGAGAAGCCTTCAATTTTAGTCTCACTATCAAAAGCCATTTTTCTTATCCTTCTTTTTTCACTTTTCTATTCTTTCTTTTTTTTCCTTATTTTTTAAAAATTTCAGCTAGAACACTGAACTACTCCTTATTTTCATAAAACCATTCCACGTAATAGATTCTTGGTTAATGTTCAAATCACACAAAGCTTTCATGCTCCTGTATTTGAAATTCCCTGGAGAGAAATTATTTGAATGGAAAGGCACATCGTGAGAGTCACCTGTGTCAATTGGAACATTGCTGAAAACAAAAATTTTGATGGTTCCAAAGTGTATACATCCAGGCCTATTCTGACCTCCCCTGTCATTTGCTCTTATGATGCATTGACCTTGAAAACCAAAGAGCCCTGTTATGACATTGTGTTTATTTGAGGTATATCTGTAAAATGTGGTGAATGTGACCCACAGACTGGACTCCAGGTTAAAGATTAATGCATCTACTGAAACTTGGAGAGACTTTCTTCAAAAGCATGGCTTGGGTCATAGAAAGGCTAGTAAACAATGATTAGGCTCCCTAGGAATTTAGAAGCAGCAAATGTAATTTCTGCTGTCCCAGCAGTTGGTATTGCAGTCACTATTCATGTGGGGAGGGAGGGAGGGGTAGAACCTCTATTGCTAGTGAGCCCCCAAAATGAGTCCCACACTTTCCTTAACCCAAACATTGACACTGAATCCAGTCACTTCTGACAGATTTTCCTGAACTGCTGACACCATTTACTTGATTGCCAAGAATAGTAAGTAATGCAGCAATATGCTTTTTTTTGTTGCTGTTTGCTTTAATGGCTTGATCTCTGATCTTTACTATAGACAAGCCTGCCAGCTTGCTGATTCTAGCATTTTTAATGACATTGTTACTATAGGGAGAGAAATTCAGTGCCTTCGGCTTATATCCTGATGACATCTCCATGACTCAGCAATTCAACCGCACTCATTTATTAAATACCTCCTATTGTAGGCTAGGCATGGAAATAAACCCTAGACACACTGTGCTCTGTAAAATAGACATGGCCTGTGCACTTGCAGAGCTCACAGGGCACTGGAAGTGAGGGAAGTGGTCTATCAGATGTATTTTATGGAAGCTTTGGTACTTTGAATGGAATAAATTGCATTCAGTGATGTTGGATGACAGGAGTGAGGGCTTAGAGAGACAGAGTGGTCAGGAAGGGTTCTGAGGTGGTGATTTTTAAGGATGTAATTTTGAAGGATGGGAGCCCCAGGCATGGGGCTAGAGGCAGAGGTATGAATGGACTTGGCAGTTTGCAGATCAGGCAAGAGGTGCCTGTAGAGGAGATACAGAGTCTGAAAGGACGAGAACAGGTTGAAAATGAGGATTTGTCAGGAGGACATAACTGTTGAGTCATGCAAAGATAATTACACAAAGCTATTTATTACAACATGGGGTGTAACTGAAAACCCAGAAGCAGCCTAAATGTCTAGCAATAAGGGACCTGGTAAATAAAGTAAGGTTTTTGCTCACAATTTAACACTGTGTATCCACTAAAAATTAGATTTTGATGGTTTTAAACATTGATTTTTGAAATAAAACTCACAAGTTTTAAATTGATGTTTAGGTATTTTGTAGCTTTAGGGCATTAGCAAGTCATATAATGCCTCTGAGCATTACAAATAAAGATAATAACATGCTAAGTGGTAACTCAGGCCCAGAAAGCCAAACACCACATGTTCTCCCTCATATAATGGCAAAGCCAGTAACCATAGATTATTACTAGAAAAACTTCAGTGCCAGGAATGAGATACATTCCAGTGAGTTGTTGGCCAGGGAGGTCTCTGAAGCCCCCAAAACATTACAGGCCATTGCCAAGGCTCTTGGTTGCCCACCAGAATGAGATGGTAAGATCATATTGCTGAAGACCACATATGCTTGGGCTGCAGGTCACTGAGAAATCAGGCTGTGGCTGAGCTGGAAACTTTCTCCCTGTTAACCAGCTGACGGAAAGCTGGTAAAAGCTATGGCTGGGTGCAGCCCTACGGGAGACAGAAGGCATCAATGGTGGTGAACAGCAGTGGACCTTGCAAGCCTTAAGACTGGCCAGCCAGGCCAAATGGGCCAACTGGGGCAATAGTGGCACATCTATTGGATGGGGGGGAACTAATTGCTCTCTAATTGGACTGGAGGCCCAGTGCTCCATGGGAGGGAAAGCATGCTTGGTACTGAAGACTTAGTAAAAACCCTATAGTAGGGGAAGCCATGAGCCCTTGGGGAGTAACACTTGCTGTTGTCTGGCTAAATGCATATATATTATGCCAACCAAATTGCCTTACAAGCACTTTTTTCTTTAATGAAAATACCCAAATAATAGTGCTACTCTCACTTCTGGCTTGAGAAGCTTCGCTTTTTCAGAGATAATGCAAAAGACACCACAGTGCTGAGAAGAAATGACAGTGGAGTGTTCAGCACTGGGACATCTCTATCACACCTCCTGAGGCTCAGGGTCTATTGCAGAAGCGGTGGTGGAAAGATGGTAAGAGCCAAAGGAAGGGTAGGACTGCTTACAATGCAAACTTCTAGACACAAAATGCCCTTGATATTCATGACCTCACAGTGCCTGATAAATACCTACACATAATGGAGGAAAAGATGATGACACCGAAACAAAACAGAGACTAATTGAGAGGGGGAAGAGAGACACCGAAACAAAACAGAGACTAATTGAGAGGGGGAAGAGATATGGGCGAGTGTGGGGAGGAAATCATAATGGTTTATGGTCAACAATTATGGAAGCTATCAATAAAAATAAAAAAATAAAAAATAAAAAATGATAATGAACAGTTTAAGGTAGGACTGTCTTGATTCTTATATTAGCTGACATACAAAGTGTCGTTTGTATTTTCAGTGTCATTAATGTCATGTCATAATCTCTATTGTCAGATGAAGTTGGCCATTGTATAGTTTAAAATGTAGGCTATACAATTATCTGTGTCTAATGTTCTTTAAAAATACTTTTGTATGTACTTCATCTGTGTAACTAGGCTCCATCATTTTTTAATCAGATAAAATAATAGAACCGATTTCGTTTTATAAAAATATAGTTTTAGGGAATATATCTTTGTTGTAGTCAGCTCCAGGTTGCTGGGAAATATATTCAACCAGATGAACCTTATGGGAGGAAGGGACAGCTTACAAGTCCAGAGGGAACTCCATCAATGGTTGAAGAAGCTGCTTAATTCTAAACATCTAAGCAGAGAGAAACAAGTGCAGCAGGCAAAACCAACACCAGGGTACAAGCTGCTCTCTCCAACCTTTGGGTTGGAGTCCCATCAACCCCAGAGACATGTCCCCCTGTAGTGGGAATCTGCCTGCTAGGAGCTGAGGTTGCAAACTCAATTTTACTAAAACCCCTGAGCCTATGAAGCCATATACTTACACTATCACATTCAAGTTATCACAATCCCTCATTTCCAAACCCTTCTGACAAAATGACTTCTGAAACCTCTGAATCAAAAAGTAGATGCGTAAAGTCATGTCAATTGTTTATGTCTTTGTTACCCCGTCAACTATTGCTAATATGCTGAGCATGTCCTGGGCCTTGGGGATATAATGGTAACTATGATAGGGTCTCTCTTTTAAACAGGTTACGGTACAGTAAACTGACCAGATAAGCAACAGGTACAGAAAATCCAGCAGGTTTGTGTTTGACATTCTTCATGGAGGAGGTGAGGCATTTGGTGAGTTTTAAACACAGGTAGAGATGGAATGGTTGGGTGGGCTCTGCAGTTAGTGGGCATGGGTTAAATCCTGGAAGAACCTTCCTCCATGCAAGAGAATTTGAACATAATCTTTATGGTGATGAATGGGGAAGTAATTAAGGGCATAGAAATGACGATGGTCAAATGTGTGTGCTCATGAATTTTTGGAAAGAACAATGAAGGGCTCTGAAAAAAGCTAACATCCTTTCATTTCCAGGGGTAGAATGCATCTTCATCTGAGACCTGACACGGTCTAGATGGGTCTGCTGTCTTTCCTATGCCTACGCCACGGGGCAAACCAATTTCTGTTGGAGTTCTCATAAAACTTGGAAGCTCCCTGAATGCTAATTTGGCATTGGAAAAATGCTAATGCAATTCGCTTTGGCATGACTGATGAGACATTCATACCTTGTTTACTAAGATTTGAGGAAAGATTATTCAAAAGCTCTCTGTGCAGTCATCATCTTTTTCAAACTGAGATGAGAAAGTTTACACAGCATTGCCGTTTCTAGCAAAATCATCTAAAGTTGTCTTAAACAATTTAAATTAAATCTGTAAGTAGAAAAATGACTCTTGTTTTAAGGACTGCTATGGTAAGGATGCATTTAAATTTATAGTAGGGCATGACTTCTGGCCTCAGAAAACCTTTTAGGGAATTCTCTATTTGTTCTTAATAAAGAGCTGTCACAAGTTCATGATATTATTTTTCAAGTGGCTGCAATGTATTTTTTGACTTGATCCATCAGATGTAGATAAGCCAACCTCCACAATGATGTTATGGACCAGGGTGACATATGAATTGTGTGCTGCTGAGAGTATTACAAAAGGAAAAGAATGGTGGTTAAGAAGAAGCCAAATTGAGAATACTTAGTAATACATGGATTGCATCCGGAGGCATCAAAAGTCCCTCAGAAATGCATTTCTTTTATGGAACAGTTCTTTAAATCAAAATACCAGAATAGTGTTCACTATTTAATGGGGCAGTAGGTTTTGAGGCAAATGAAATTTCCTCAAATGAGGAAAAGAGAAGAAAGTCCACACCATTACCTGTGAATCCAGTGAAATAAAGAACCCGAAAGGGCTTGTTAGGTCGTTTCCAATTTCTCTACCCCATATCAAGGTCTCTTCACATACAGAGCACATCTATCCTGCTGGATTTAAATTTTCTTTTTATCATTCAGGCTTCAATGTTTCCTGATCTCTGATAAGAAAAATGTTTTGATTTAATCAACTTAGCTTGTGGGAACTAATTGCTAGATTTATCATTTCAGGAGTCAGGCTTAGAAGATGCATTAATCAATAATTATGTTTGAATGGGTGGATGGATCAAAATGTCAAGAAATAATGATGATGAACTTTATGAATTTTTTTTCATTTTCATATGTATCTGAAATAACTCAATTTAAAAACTGAGTAACCAAGATAATTTTTGAATATTATAGAAGTAATAGCATTCTATTACATTGTAAGTAATCAAATTATGAGTTAGAGGAGATAACTAATAAGCATTCCCACCAATAAGCCACAGTGTGCTCATCTGCATATCAGTTCTCTGGAGTGACTGGACCAGAGTTGGACAGAGTTTTATCCTGAACCCCAAGGCTGACTCTGTGCTGAAATTAGGTGCTGTGCAATCCCATGGAGGAGGGCTCTCAGTGGAATGGGGGCAGGGAGGAGGGAAATGATGGTATCAACACATGATGCGTCCATACAAAGTTTGTACTTAATAATAAAAAAAATTAGGTGCTTTGGAGCAAACTGAATAGAAGCAAGATTGGCTTGGGGAAGACAAAGGTGAACCTCCCTGGCTACCTCATCTAGTCATGATCCAATCTCTCCAGAACAAATGCAATAGTCTGGATTGAAAATGAGCCCATATTTTCTATCTTAAAAGATCTCATTGTCGTTCAACTAAGACTCCACTGTCTGAGGAACCCACAGCACTAATAGAAGAACATTTTTCTTTAACAACAATTTTTAAATCTTTACATTTTTTCTTTATTTCCATAATTATCCAATGAATGAACCTATTGTCAGAGAGTGTCTGAGGCAAGCAAATTGTCACTTTTGCAACAATTAAGAAAATATTTTTATTCATTATTTGCAAACAGAGAGAGAGAGACAGAGAGAGAGAATGGGTGCACCAGGGTCTCTAGCCACTGCAAACAGACTCCAGATGCATGCTCCACTTTGTGTATTTGGCTTTATGTGGGAACTGGGGAATACAACTTGGGTACTTAGGTTTTGCAGGCAAGTGCCTTAACCACTGAGCATTCTCTCCAGTCCAGCAACTGTTTTTACTATTAATTTAGTAGCCTGGATCTAAGACCTGAGGATAGTGTTGATGACAATTATGTTGACTGTTTTAATGGTGCATTGGGCTATGTCTTCAGATAGGGAATTTATAATGCAGCTTTTAAAAATATTTTATTTATCTATTTGTGAGAGTGAGAGAGAGGAAAAGACAGATCATATATATATATGTATATATATATATATATATATATATATATATATAGATAGATAGATAGATAGATAGATAGAGAGAGAGAGAGAGAGAATGGGCATGTCAGGGCCTCCAGCTACTGCAAACAAACTCCAGATGCACGAGCTGCCTCGTGCATATGGCTTTACATGAGTACTGGGGAATTGAACTCAGGTCCTTCTGCCTTAAAGGCAAGCACTTTAACCACTGACACATCTCTCCAGACTCAAAATTTCTCTGTCACAAAATAATACCAAGATGTGTGACAGATCCCCAATTTTTTCCTTCTCCTATAGGGAGAGATTTTCTTGAGAATGTTCCATGTAATGGTAATCTAGTTTCAAAGTGCTTTTGTTTGTCTGGGTCACCTAACCACTTGAGCCTCTGAGGATAAGACTGTCAAATGTCAGGATTTATGACTGGGTGACTGTGTCCATAAACATTCATTGAAAGTGAAACTGAGCTCTGAATGAAACAACCAGCCCTGGGGAAGAATGTTATGGGTGATATTTTTCTCCTAGTCTCAAATAAACAGAAAGGAAATAAATCAGTTAAAGAATTCAACGCCATTTCCAGAAAATACGTGACATTTCAAACATTTTTAACTATTTCATCATGAGCACATACCAACTCTTTTCAAAAATCAGGAAATATTTTGTTAAAACTAGGTTTTACGTGTTCTGATATTTAAAAATTGTTTTGTAGGCCATGAAATGGCATTAAATACAGAATGAAATTGTTACAGAATTTAGCTAAGAGCCTAAAACATGGGCTGTAAGCTGGCCATCAGGTTCCAAAGGAAATGCATATAAATATAACCCCCCCCCAAAAAAAAAAACCCAATGCAGAATGCTGCTCTGAGTTAGAAGGGGCCTTAACAAGGTAGTTTGTAAAGACCAAGCACCAAAGCAGGTTGAAGGAGCCACCTGTCCTGACACCTCTTCATCATACCACAATTTCAGAACCAAGTGTGCTAGGACAAAAGTTGTCACCTAGAACTAGTCCCTGAAAAACTCCGAGGAAGCCTGAAGATATGTTTGTAATTCCTACTGCAGACTCTGTCTAGAGACACTTGAGGTTTCTAAAGCTGATGGCTAGAAAGAGCCCTAGGAAGTGAATTGTAAAAGAAATCCAGACAGCTAGAACAGCTTTTTATTCTGAGAATGAACAGGACATCTCCAGTCTGGTCCCATAGGGATAAAGAAAGATCAGACCCCAGGAGCAGAAAGACATGAGAGGAAAAAAACAAGAGTTAGCTACTTCTCTCTGGCATATGATAGGAAGCCTTTGTAGAGGGACAGCAGTCTGGTTTCCCCTTCTGCTCCTCCCATCACTCCTTATCATCCAAAGCTTCTTAAACTGTGGCTGATGACCCAGTACGAGGTTGCATCACTGAATTTGGGATCACAAAATATTTGGCAACAGTCAAAGGTGTCCATAGGTGTAATGACCAAAAGTTAATTCCACAGCATCCGCAGGATCCAGGGGTCTTTCACGGAGTCCTAGCAAGCCTGCCAGGCTTCCCCAGGGAGCACCCTGAGAGTGCACCTGAGGGTTGCAGGCAGTTAAGAATATTGACAGTAGCTCTGGAACAGGAAGCACATTTTCCCCTCACATGGGCTCCAGCCCTTTCATCACTGAGGTCAAGATCTGTAAGCTAGTTTACTTGTTGGACCATGGAGCAGGTCTTTCCCCACTTCAATCCTCTCTGGAGATGCCCTCAGAGACCCTGAGATACTTGCTTACACATTGTAATCTCAATCCAACTTTAGTCTTTTCTGCCCAGAATTTTCAGCCTTATTGAAGGGAAATGATAATCGTATATCTCCATGGCTGACAAGGACACCCACAGACACACACTCTGGGGCAGTTTCTGTGTTATGAGATTGTGGGAATATGGAGGACTATTCTTTGATCTAATTCCCTTGTCTCATCCAACAACCTCATTTGCATTTGAACATCATGTTAAAATTCTCCTCCACATTCTCCTCCACACTCCATGACTGCATACCAATAATATTGAGAAAAGCTAGCATGTCTCTAGCTCCTGAGACTTTGATCCACACGCATTCACACATATATGTCTACTTCACTGGATCTTCACAGCAACTTGAAAACCCTAGAGGAAGTGAATTATTCATTCCTGTTTTACACATGAGAAACTTGAGGCCCAGTGAAGAGGTTAAATGATGTGTTCAAAATCACATATTAAATCAAAGGGGTCAGAACTAGAATTCAGAACTTCTGACCACTGACAGTACTTTCCTAGCTCACCAGATAAGACAGCTCACAGGACATTGCCTCTCTGAGCTGGGAAGGTGTTTCACAGAATAAACTCTTGTTCCTGGTAAGAACAATCCTAATCTTTGTCAATGTTTTGATTCCTGTGCTTCAAATTAACACAGAAAGCTCAATGGTAACTGCAGCAGCCTGGGACAACTCTGTGATGGTTCACTGGCATCTAACATGTTTACTATACTTCGAAAGTCAGACAGTCATGAAATGATGTCATCATTATCACTGACAGCTTTTCAGCAAGCTGTGCTTATCATGTGAATAAGTGTAGACGTCGATACTAAAGTTGTCTTTGTAAAAATAAATCATACAATAAACATAGCCAAGTTTCTACCAGAAGAAATATAATTTTGTTTTATCTAAGAAAGCAGTGGCTTTTATTAATTCATTCAACAAGGATAGTACTTTAAAGACAAAAAAGGAAGAGAAATGTATAACCTGTAATAAGTCAGTTAGGCAAATAGAATAGTTGTGAGCAGCTTGTAAAGCACAGATAAAGATATCACAAACCATCCCACTGTTGACTAAAATAGCGATGTGGGGAATATATGTGCATGTTTATATGCATAGCATACTTATATGAATGAGTCTTCTGTTTTGAAAATACTAATTTAACATGTTATTTTAAAATCAAATGTTTTACAAATATTTTTATTAATTTTATTGAGAGAGATAAATAGTAAGTATGGGTGTACCAGGGTCCCTGCCACTGGAAACAAACTACAGACACATTCATCATGTTGTGCATCAGGCTTTACATGGGAACAGAACCCTGGGCCATTAAGATTGCAAGCAAGTGTTTTTACCTGCTGAGCCATCTCTCCAGCCAGGCCCCAAGTGAAACACTTGAGACAGTGGTGGGGCAAGAAAGAGACCTATAACCACAGCCATCCCAGGTTAAGTCTGTGAGACAGACACCAACGATTTCCAACACAACTAAAAGTAGAAGCACAGAGATTCTTAAGGTCATGACAACAACAACGAAACAGACTTAAAACTCAACCTCCATGACTCAGGGAGGGGAGGGAGATTGTAAGAGCCATGGTGGGAGAGATTACCCAGAGACATTACTCCCCTCAGCTACCATTCATAAAAGGGGGGGGGGAACCTTGATGCCTCCTGTGCTGTCCATAACCCCTTGCCACATGTATTGATCCATTGTGCTCACAAGGAGGATAACCAGTGGATTGGGGACAGGGCCAAGGGAAATGGGAATATCAACACAATATTTACTCAATCAACGTATCTAATTTTGGGCAAGAAAGATTAAAAAAAACATTTTTTTTTACCGGACTGTGCACAGTTACTGTGATAGATTCAAGTTGGAAGCACAATCTGTGGCTAGTGAGGCCATCTCTGCTCATTATGGGATGGAGACCCACTAAGTGTGCTTTGGAAGCATTGATTATCTATTGTTCACAGATCTAGGATTTATTAAGATGGGAGGCTTTCTAGGTCAAAAGGACTAAATTTGAATGCCAAATTTACCACTCAGTAATTGTAGAATAATGTATTTGGGTGCTATTTTGCAAATCCTTCTATCTTCATATCTATCAATTTCATGCTTTGTTTGGAGATGATATCAAATCAGTTTAAATTCTTTAGCAGAGTATGTGGCTCACAGTTGATGAATTTTCTTTCCTCTGTTTCTTCAAAGTCACAAAGTAATGAACACTTTGTCCAAAGTCCTTCAACCAGCAGCTTCCCCACTCTAAATTCCTCAAGCTTTATCTAGGAGTCCACTTTTATGGAGAGACTGTCCATAGAGAGTGGAGAGATTTAAGAACCTGAATCTTTAGAATAGAATATGTAGGGACTGGAGAGATGGCTCAGCAGTTAAGGCACTTACCTTAAAAAGCCTGATAACCTGGCTTTGATTCTCCAGTTCCCATGTAAAGTCAGATCCACAGACTGGCACATTCATCTGGAGTTTATTTGCAGTGGCTAGAGGCCCTAGCGTGCCGATGCTGTCTTTCTCTCTCTTTCTTTCTCTCTCTCTCCTCTATCCCTCTCTGTGTGCAGATAGATTAATAAATAACACATTTTAGAATAGCATATGTAGTAGGTATGAATGGGGCCCTGAAATGTGCAGTTTTCAGATTAATCAGAATGGACCACAGCTTGAAGTCACTGCTATGGTTTGGATCAAGAATGTTCCCCAGAAACTCTTGTGCTAGTTTAGTCCCCAGCTCTGGACTATCTGGATGTGGTTGGAACTGTCAAGAAGGGGAAGCCTAATGGGACATTTTCGGTTACTGCAGTCAGGCCCTCAGAGGAAACTGTGTCTTTCTGGTCTCTTCCTCTCTCATCTCGTCTCACAGCCAGTTTATGGCTATAAGGTGAACATATTTGCTCTAACAGGTGCACTCACCATGATTGGCTGCCATTCACCAAAGGCTTAAAAGCAACAGATCTAATT
>PVHP010039747.1:0-16197 GCA_004024765.1 Zapus hudsonius | reverse complement strand
GATGCTGTTCCAGGTGTGGCTTCTTTACTTCAGCAGATGAACATATCTGCTGAAACCTGGTATGCAGCTATTGATCTCGGAATGCTTTCTTTTCCATACCAGTCTATAAGGACCACTAACAAAGGCTGATCTGGCTATGGCTGCTGCTGAGTGCCTAATCTGCCAGCAGCAGAGACCAACACTGAGCCCCAGTATGGGAACATTCCTTGAGGAGACCAGCCAGCGACTTGGTGGCAGGCTGACTACATAGGACCACTTCCATCATGGAAAGGGTAGTGTTTTGTCCTTACTGGAATAGACACTTATTCTGGGTATGAGTTTGCTTTTCCTGCACTGAATGCTTCAGCAAAAACTACCATCCATGGACTCGCAGAGTGCCTTATCCACCATCATGGTATTCCACACAGCATTGCTTCAGACAAAGGTACTCACTTCACAGCCAAGGAAGTGCAGCAGTGGGCTCATGATCATGGAAGTCACCGGTCCTTCCACGTGCCCCACCACCCTGAAGCAGCTGGCTTGATACAATGGTGGAATGGCCTTTTAAAGAACCAGTTATGGTGCCAACTATAACTAGCCTGGAGGGCTGGGGCAGGGTTCTCCAGTAGGCTGTGTATGCTCTGAACCAGTGTCCTATATATGGTACTGTTTCTCCTATAGCCCGGATTCATGGGTCCAGGAATCAAGGGGTGGAAATAGGAATGGTACCACTTACCATCACCCCAAGTGACCCATTAGCCAAATTTTTGCTTCCTGTTCCCACAACCTTACACTCTGCTGGCCTAGAAGTTTTGGTCCCAGAGAAGTGAGTTCTTTTACCAGGAGGCACAGAGAGCATTTCATCGAACTGGAAGCTAAGACTCCCCCCTGGCCACTTTGGGCTCCTGATGCCCTCCGGTCAACAGGCCAAGAAAGGAGTTACAGTGTTAGCGGGGTGATTGATCCAGACTACCAGGGAGAAATTGGACTGCTCCTCAACAGTGGAAGCAAAGAAGAGTATGTCTGGAGTGCAGGAGACTCAATAGGGCGCCTCTTGGTGTTACCATGCCCTGTTATCACAGTCAATGGGAAACTACAACACCCCAATCAAGGCTGTGTGATAAATAGGCCAGATCCGTCAGGAATGAAAATATGGGTCACTCCTCCAGGTAAAGAACCAAGACCTGCTGAGGTGCTTGATGAAGGTAGAGGAAATCCAGAATGGGTAGTAGAAGAAGGTAGTCACAAATATCAGCTAAGGCCATGTGACCAGTTATAAAGATGTGGGCTGTAATTTCCATGAGTGTTTTTTTTTTTTGTCTTACTTGGCTAAGAATGTTTGTGCACATGTACACCAATACCTTTGTTTTTCCTCTATTTCTCTATAATGTAATTAATATTAATTGAAATTATATCATTAGTTAACCATTGCTGAATTCATATTTAATTTATTAGATGTTAGAAACTATTCCTCAAGGGACTTTGCCTTGTGTTGGGGGGAGATTATGCATTTCAGGTTATACATGGGATAGTTATGTTAGGTGAAATTTTGATCTTGTTACTGTATTCATTTGGAAATTAAGTATGATGTAAGGAGATATGGTTTGAGGTCAAGTTGACAAGGATTTGACTTGGGATGGTTAAATTCTGTTGTCAACTTGACCTGTTTAGTAATCTTGGATGGTTCTCTGAGGTTGTTTCCAGGAAGGCAGCTCTCTCAGTAGGGGGAAGGATGTAAGGAAGCTCAGGGCAGCTAGAAGCAAACATCCCTTGCTGAAGTCTGGGAAAGAGTTGCAAGACCCAGCCCTAAATATATAAAGGGGAAGGAAATCTCTCTT
The DNA here is from genome assembly GCA_004024765.1 of Zapus hudsonius. Classification (NCBI taxonomy): domain Eukaryota; kingdom Metazoa; phylum Chordata; class Mammalia; order Rodentia; family Dipodidae; genus Zapus; species Zapus hudsonius. The sequence goes on along the minus strand of PVHP010039747.1, from coordinate 14,380 downwards.
CTCCTGCATGTCTGGCTGCTGGTGTTTGTCGTGCATCCCTTCGTGGCCATTGGAATGACGTCTCCTCAGCCTTCCAGCCTGGGCTGAAGACCAATGGCTCTCCAGGAAGCCGTTAGGCCTTCAGTGCTGGATTGGGACTGCTGAGGCATCCAGCCATATGGACTGAGCGGCTACTAGTTCCTCAACTCTTGGGCTTGCTGACTGCGATTTATTGTGGGACTGCTGTGAGCTAATCCAATAAATCCCCCTTTTTACTACAATTCATTCTGTTGAATCTGTTCCTCTAGAGAACCCTCATAAACCATGCATGTCTAGATCCAGTGAAAATATAAATCTAGGGGAACAAAAAAGACTAAGGGAGAAAGTTGGGGGAGGAAAGGATAGAGGAAACAGGGGACGATATACTTAACCAATAATCTATACTTACAAGAAAGTGTTTTAGGAAACTAATTTTTTAAACAATGAAAATTAAAAGAGGAGTTGGTTATTTAGTACTGGAAGAGCAGTTGCCTAGAAAACATAAGGCCCTGGTCTCAGTCCTTGGCAATAGGAAAAAAAAAGGAAAGAAAGAAAAAAAAAAAAGGTGTTTCCCATCATCTGCAATGATCCACAGCGCCTCTGTGATGAGCCCTCTACACTGGTTTCCTGTTGTTGAGGTGTAGTGTTGTGGTGTAGCATCCAAGTGAATTTCTAGAAGAGGAACTAAATGGGGAGATGAAAAACTGTGTTTTTGTGGATGATGTGTTTTGTGGATATTGCCAGATTTTCCTCCAAACTGCTGTGTCGCGGGTTTTCATTCCTGCTGGCAGTTCTGAGACTTTGTTTTCTCACAACTTTGTCAACAGCATGTCAAGCATTTTCAAACATTTCCCCTTTCTGATAAATAAAAAATAATCGCCTCTTATATTTACTTTTTACTCCTCTTATTGGGGGAAATGTATTTGAACATTTGCTTATTTGTTAGTTTTTTTTTAATTTGCTTATTTATTTGATTTTATATCATTTTATATTTGCTTATTTATTTAGGGATATTTGAAAGTTGACCCTATTTTTATGTAAAGCCCATTTTATAAGTTATATGGCCATAGTCTTTTTTCCATTTTTCTATTGCTTTTCAGTTTTTCTTTTTTCCTCAATTTTAAAAGTTTCATATTCTCTGGGACACTAGCTCTTTACTCATGATATACATAGAATATTTTCTTCCAGTTCATCACTTGGCTTCTCATTTTTATTGCTTATGGTATTTTAGACCATGAAAAATTGTTTTAAAATTTAATATAGTCAAATTTTGTTATTATCAATATTATTAGATTTTAAGCATACATATATCCAAGCCAGTTAATACAATAAATTAATTTACTCATATTTTCTTCCAACTAGAGTCTAAAATTTAGAGAGTTTTATTTTTATATTTTTTCCAATATATTTGAGGCTTAGTCTTACACATGGTTTATGTTACACATCTCATTTTTTTTTCAAATTTATATCAAGTGATTAGAGGGTCTACTCTGTTACACATTAAATTTTATATGTGCTTGGGTCTGAGGGTTACATTTTATTACACTAGTTGATCTGTCTTTTGATACACAGTGTCCACACTGGTTTAAATACAAAGGCCCCAGAGTAGATTTTAAATTCAGACAGAATTAATAGTTCATTGTCGCTCACTTTTATTCCCTATTGCTTCTCTAGTTTTACTTTCATTTTGTCCACACAAACTTTTATTTTTCTATAAAACCTTTAAATGTGGGTTGAGGAGATGCTTCTGTGGTTAAGTGCTTGCCACCTAAACCTGAAGTCTGAGAGGCTTGAAGCTGCCTGAGTTGAATTCCCCAGAACCCACATTAAACAACAACAATAAAACTAAGCATGGCCACATATATCTGTTGCCCATCCTGGGAGAGAGAGATGGGAGAATCACTGGAGCTTGCTGACCAAAACTGGCAGCTCTGGATGAGGGAGAGAGTGCATTTCATGGAACTATGTGGATGAGAAACAGGAAAGGACATCTGATGTTCTCTTTGGTCCTCTGCACACAGATAAGCATACACTGCACGTAATCCACCATATGCCACATTCCATGCCACATATACTCTACACACATACCCCATAATTTAATGTGATTATCTTTATGAGGATTGTATTGTATTTAATATGTATGTAAAGAAAGAGGAAAATAACATTTTTTTAACTTAAAGCAGCCTGAACACAAACATCTTTCCATTTAGGTCTCTTTTCTTTCTGTTCTCTTCTTTTTCTTGAGACAGAATCTCACTCTATAACCTCGGCTGGCTTTGAACTTATCATATAGCCCATTCAGGCTGTCCTCTGCTCCATGGTGATGCTCCTGCTTCAGCCTCCTGGGTGCTGGGGTGACAGGATGCACCACCATTTGCAGTTATGATTTTGCTTCTTTACAAAAGAATCAGGACTGTGCTGTAACTCAATAGTACAGCACTTGTTCAGCAGGGTTCAAACCCCAGCACTGGAAGTGAAAAGGTAGTTCTGTCCTTTCAGTTGTGTGCATTGGGCTGGGGAGGTTGCTCGATGTTTAAAGCACTTGCTTGTATTGTGTGTATTATTATTGCCTTTATTATATCAAAATATAATCACTGGTCTCTATAGTGCTTTAATTGTCAGTGGATATTGTATTCTGCTGAAGGCCTTTTCTGCATTTAATGAACTGATCATGTGATTTCTGTCTGAGTCTAGTTGTGTGATAAATTATGTTTATCGATTTCCATATATTGAAAAAATTTCCATATGCTGAACCATCTCTGCATTCCTGGGATGAAATCTACTTGACTGAGGTGGATGATACTTTTGATGTATTCTTAGATTTGATTTGCAAGAAGTTTATGGAGAATTTTTGTGTATAATTCCATGAGGGATATTGGTCTACAATTTTCTAATGGTTGTGTCTCTGTGTGGTTTGGGTATTCGTGTAATGATGGCTTCATAGATGGAATTAGGAAACATTACCTCATTTTTAATTTTGTGAAATAACTTTTTAGTTTTAGTTTTTCCATAAAGGTTTGATAGAATTTGAGGTGAATCCTTCTGAGCCTGGACTTTGTTTTTTGGTTGGGAGGTTTTTAATGAGTCCTTCAATCTCATTAGATCTTATAGTTCTATTATAGATCATTATCTCTTCTGGAGTTTGCTTTGGTAGATCGCCAAGAAATCCATCCATTTCTTCCAGATTTTCCAATTTTGTGGAATATAGATTTTTAAAATATGCCCTTATGGCCTGGAGATATGGCTCAGCAATTAAGGCATATGCCTTCAAAGCATAATAACCCACATTTGTTTTCCCAGGACCCACATAAAGCTAAATGCACAAAGTGGCACATGCATCTGGAGTTCGTATGCAGCAGCTGGAGGCCCTGGCGTGCCCATTCTTTCTGTCCAACTCTCTTCTATCTCTCTGCTTACAAATAAATAATATTTTTTAAAAATCACTGTGTCCTTATGATCTCTCAATTTCATTGTTATCTGTGTACCATTTCTTTTTCAACTCTAATCTTGTTGATTAGAGTATTATTGCTTTTTCTTTTCAATCAAATTGGCCAGGTGTTTATCAACTTTTTATTATTTAAAAAAGCCTGCTTTTTTGTTTAATCAACTTTTAAAATTGTTTTCTTCATTTGTAAGTCAACAATTTCTACCATGAAATTAATTTTTTTAATTAATTATTTTTCCATTGGGTACTTTTGGGTTCAGATTGTTCTTGTTTTTCCAAGCCTTAGGTGGATCATTGAGTTGTTTATTTGAGATCCCTCTATTTTTGTAAGTAAGCATTTAGAGCTATAAACTTCCCTTCTAGTACTGCCTTCATTGTGTCCCATACATTTTGGTAGGCTGTGTTTTCATTCTCATTCAGTTCTAGAAAAGTTTTCCTTTCTTTCTTTATGTCTTCAAGGATTCATTCATTGGTCAATGGTGTGTTGTTGAATCTCCAGAAGTTTGTGTGTTTCTAGTGTTTCTAATTTCTACATTAATTATATTGCTGTTGGACATAATTCAAGGCGTTATGTCAATTTTCCTAAATTTGTGGAGACCGCACAAATGCTTTGTGTCCTAATTTGTGATCTATCTATTTTAGAGCAGACCCCATGAGCTGTTGAGAAGAATGTGTCCTCTGTAGAGTTAGGGTAGAGTGTTCTCTAGATGTCTGTTACGTTCTGTCACTGTTGTCTCCAGTCCTGAGTCCTTTTCCATTCTTTCATGGCACTTACAACAAGTTAATTAGATTATTTATAAATTGCAAAAAGACAGAGTTCAGATCTATCTTGTTCTTCTCTGAACACCATATCCCAGCCCAGTGCCTACAGATAGAATGTGACTGCCCCATAGTCATTGATAGATGAATGATTGGGGGAGATCAAGACAGCACTGGGTCCTCTGACTAATGTAGAATGTTGTCCCGTGAGGAGAGTAGAACTAGCACAGCTGCCTCTCCAGTCTTAAAGCTCCCAAGAAGCCGAGATTCCTTCTAAGCGTTGAGCCTTCCCGGGTACTTAAGTGCAGCCCTTACAGGAGTTCGCTTTCTCCTGTCTGGTTAGCTTGCAACAAGCTTCTCAATTCCAGACACTCAGCTCTGAGCAGATTCTTCTTGGGGAATTTTAACTCCAGTGCAAAATAGAAACTGCTCTGTTATATTTTTCTTTTTCACTCTCTTTGGAAAAAACATTGATTTAATTTAAAATTCAAACAAGAAGATAATATAAAAGTGTCTTGTATTTAATTTCTGGGGCTAAAGCATTAACACTGAATTTTTGCTTATTTGTATGTATAGGTATGTTTGTGTTTGTGTTATACTCATGTGTACAAGTTCCCTTATGCCCCAAATCTTCCTAACAGCCACTTTCAATGAATTCATGTTGCCCAATCAAAATGCTGCAGGATTTCTTTTTTCTCACTTGCTGTATAACTTGGATTCAGATAATTTGGGAGATTCCTTTAGAAGGAACGTCTGGAGCCCTGAATGCTAGCCTATTAGCATTTCTCTCTCTCTCCCCCTCTCCCTCTCTCCCCCTCTGTCTCATCTATCATCTATCTTTCTTTCTTTCTTTCTCTCATCTACATCTTTGGTTGAAGAGGCTGTTCTTATTTAAAATTTTCTAACCTAGAATTTCTGGCCTTGAGATATTTCACTCAGCTCTTTGAGGTCATTTGCAAATAAACCCACCAGGCAGAAATCTCATTGCTGGAAACCCACAGTGGCTGGAGTCATCTGTTTATGGGAATCTGGATTCCTAAAGAACATAATTAGCCCAAGAGAAAGCTTCTGTGGGGGGTGAATGTGACTTGAGGATGGAAACAGCCTGAGAGAAGAATCCCACAGTCCCACAGTGGATATGTTTCTCTTCCAGATCCTCAGGAACATACAGGAATCCTGAGGAGAAAGAGGAGAAAAATATTTTTCCCATTGCTGTGAACGTAATAATCTGGTGTGAAAGAGAATGTGTCTTTTTGTCTACACACTTGCAAGGAGTAGAACTGAACGTGCAGATCAATGTGCTATTGCTCACTTCCTCCGCTTCACTCCTGAAACCTTTACAGAAGGAGTGTTGGCATTGGTTCCCAGAACTAATCAGCACATTTCTGTCTCTCCACAGGAGTCAAACATCCTTTTCTTCAAAACCAGGAAGCCTCATGTTAGGCCTTCACAGAACCCTCTCTTAGAAGTAGAAAAGCAATGCAGCTTAGTGAGGATATGGATGGACCCAATGACTATATCATATGCTCTGAATCCAGAAAACTCCTCCATCAGGAGTGGTCTTTGGTCCCCGCTGGTGGCTTCAGTTATGGAAATTGATTGGCCAATGGAATGAAAAGGCACCAACTCCAAGCCCAGATTTCCACAGCCACGTGTGCTTCACTTGCTGGCTTGTGCTTCTGCTTCATTTTGAGAAGAACAGGCCTGGTCTAGGCCTGGGAGGAGGCCGAGAAGCACGTGGAACCGCATGGGCTCAGGCAAGTGCACTCAGCCAAACTCCAGCATCCCTCACATGTGGAAGCCAGCCCAGCCCGGATCAGCTCAGCCCCCCAGATATGTGAGAAAGAAACATTGTTTTCTAGGCCACTGAGAATGTGTGGTTGTTTGCTCCACATCAAAAATTAAATGGCCACAGAGCTAAAAATGAAAGCGCACTTAAGAAACTCCTAAGAATAACAATGCCTCACATTCATATAGCACTCGGAGGGTTCCTAAGTACTTTACACGATGTATCTTATCGAGCTGCTGTGATAAAGCTTATGAAGTGGGTAGCAGAAGTATTGTTTCCATTTTATAACTGAGGAGACTACTAAAGTGCAGAACACAGACATCAATTGGCCCATAGCAAGGCAGGGAAACAGAAGTCATGCCCTCTTCCTTGCTGGCTCAGCACTCTCCTCCCGCTGGAGGTGCTCGGTGGAGGAGAATGATGGACGTGAATATAATCACGAGAGAATGAAAGGAAGTTTAGGTGACTGAGAAACATTGGCTCCTGGTTTAATGGACTGGATTTCTCCGGGGAAAGAGTGGGCCAGAAGTAACATTTCAAACAGAGGAGAATTATGGGAGACAAAAGTCTCTAAATTGAGGAAGGTTAAATGGACAGTGTACACATAAATTGTTGGTGTTTGCAATGTACTAAAGAATGTGCTAGAAATCTGAAATGCATTATCTCATCAACCTTCATAATACCATGAATAAGGCTGTGCCATAACACAATATAATATAACATCCAATGTTCCATATAACATGATGTAATACAATCCCCAGAAATTAAACAATAGAACAACTTGCCAAGGTTCACATAGCAAGTAATTGGCATGGCATTGAAGCCCAAATCTGTCAGATTCCTGCATTGGCTCCTCTGTCTTGGGTTGAGGGTAGAGCCATGGGCAAAGAAGCCAACTCAAATAAGCCGAGAAGAGGAAAAAAGCACGAACACTGGAGTAGAAGAATGTCTGGAAGCTTAACCGTGTTCTAAAGACAATGAACTTCAGAAAGAATGATTTATCTGCCTTGCATTGATGTTTATGATCCTATACTGTCAGAAATCCATGGCTCACCAAGTGGCTCTGTATCATGGCTTCTAAGAGCAGAAGCCTAGGACTTGGCTACTGTCTCTTCCTCCCTCCTCTTTACCCCCTCCCTGAACACATGACACCACCTCGGTGTTTTTCCCCCTGTAATGATGCATTATTTGAGACTACACAGTATGGTGAAAAGGGCCCATGCCTCAAGTTTAGCATCCCTGGCATCAAAACCCAGCCTGGATGAATAGCTGTGTTTCCCGAGACTCTGGGATGACTGTCTGCTTCACAGGATGCTACAGGAGCTAAAGGATTCTGGGGTCCAATCGTTGGAAGGCCAGGTGTTCAATAGTGTGCTTCACCTCCTAAGTGGCTTTTCAGAGAGGCAGGTTTTCCTGCTAGAAAGTTGTAAAGGGAAAATCAGAATGGGGTGGACATGCACTTGGTTGTGAGGGATAGAACAAGCTACCTAGAAGATTCTGCCTGGGCCCTCCTGGTGCCACTCCTCTCCCTGACACAGCCAGGCCCACTGCAGGAAGCAGAGGGCTGGGCAAACCCAGCAGGACTTCCATCTTCTCACATAGGACTTAATGCTCACAGTGTCCTTTCCATATCTTACCAGGTGAGGTCCCTAAGCAAGTGAGTCACTTTGCTTCCCTCTCCTTCCTGATGCAGCTAAACTCCCACTTCCCTTCTTCCTATGCAGGGAGAAAGGTTGGCACACACTTCTCATGCATGCAGTGCTCTGGACCATTACCAGTGGCATTTATTCTACTGGTCATCCTTAATCCCCACCCTCTTCTCCACCTTGGGATCCAGCTCAACTATGCTCCAGTCTGCAAAGATATAGACATATCCAAGGCAGAGAGGCCCCTGGGTTTTAGCACTCCTTCATCCCCCACTCATATTTTCCGTAGAGCATTACACTACATATTCTCTTCACAGACCGTGAGCTCTTGGACTACACAGGGTTCTCGTGCATCAGGAAGGGGATAGTAAGTGCTCCATGAATGTTTATAAAGGAGCAGATGTGATTTGGGGGTACTTTGACCACAGAAGCTCAGAAAAAATGAGAACATAGCCACCCACAGGATAGTTGAGGAAGATTCACAGAAGAGATGAGGCTCAGATACTGGGGACAGAGGAGGAAAGAGTTGCTGACAAGAAGAATAAGACAAAATAAAAGCAGATATAAATATCACACCATGGACATTTAGGAGATGGTCAAGTTCCTAAACCTTTTAAATTGGGGATTCCTTTCATAATAAGAAGATCCCATCTTTATATTTCAAATCAATATTATGCACATATAGCTTCTATACACTTAAATATACCTCCTTAAGGGTATGACTCATAAGTTTTTATTGGTGTGTGTGTGTGTGTGTGTGTGTGTGTGTGTGTGTGTGTGTGTGTAACCACCATCACAATCTGGAGATTACTTTTACTTTTTCTAGAACCTTATGTCTGTAAAATCATTCTAGCACATGTACCTTTATGTCAAGCTTCTCCTGCTCACATAATGATGTTGAAATTAAGCCACATTGCTGCTTGACTCGGTCCCTTTGAGATACCGAATGTGATACCATTGTATAGATAATCCTTTGTCGATTCTTTCTATGGCTCCTAGACATTTGGTTTTTTGCCAGTTTTGAGTTATAATTAATGGGGTTTCTATGAACATACATAGATGTGTGGACCTATCACATTTTTCCTGAGTAAGTATCTAATGGTAGAATGGAAGATTGGTTGAGTTAGTGTGTTCAGCTCATAAGAAACTGTCAAAATGCCTCCTACCCTGACTCTGTAGCTGTGTTCTCACCAGCAGGGCTGAGTTCCCATGGCTCCACTTCCCTGCTGACACTTGAAACTGACAGACCTTTGCACTTAGGTGGCTCTATGGGTACTCGGTGACATCACATTGTGGATTTAATTTGCCCAAGTCCTGGTGATGCAAAGAATCTCTCTGTGGCCATTTACAAATCTTCATATGTAATGCTTCTGTTCAATTTTTTTGCCCATACTTAACCTTTAAAATTTTAGAGTAATTTTAGATTTTCAAAGACAGTACAAATACAAAAAGTTCCAAAATACTCCAAACTCAATTTCTCCTATGGCTAACACCTCATATTATTCTGATAAAATTTCACAATGGAACAATATTGCTGTAATATTAGTAACTAAAGGAATTAAAAGACTTTTATGCATTTTCAAGGAGAGAGAGAGAATGGATGCTTCAGAGACTCTAGTCACTCAAAGGAACTCCAGATGCATGAGCCACTTTGTGTATCTGACTTTACGTAGGCACTGGGGAATCAAACCCAGCTCTTTAGATTTTGTAGACAAGAGATTTAGTCTCTGAGCCATCTCTCCAGCCCAGATATCCTTAGTTTGTAATCTTTTGTTTTGAAATGCCACTTTAGGCATTACACCTGCAGCTAGCATCTAGACTCATATAGACTATGAAAGCTTCTCACAGTCTCTTTGTTGTTGATCTTGACAGTTTTGAGGAGACATAATTGGGTGTTTTGTAGAATACCCTCTGAGTTTATGTGATATTTTTTCTCATTTTGCTAGGCTGAGGTTACGAGGGTTATGAGGTTACGAGGTACTATTATCATCATGCTGTGCTCATTGTACACATTGCTAGAGCTGAGTATGGCAGCTCACTTCTGTAATCCCAGAACTCAGGAGGCTGAGGCAGGAGGATTGCTATAAGTTCAAGGTAAGCTTGAGCTACGTAATGAGTTTAAATCCAGCCTAGCCTAAAAGACAGACCCTGTTTCAAAAAAATACTGAAACAAAACAACATCACCACACATTACTAATATGACTTATATCACCCCTAATGCTGACCTTGATTATGGGCTGAGGCTAAGTGTTGTGTCCATTTCTCTGCTACAGAGTTTTTCTTTTCCCCTCATTTCCATATTGTACAATACTGTATTATGGAGGAATAATAATATACAGCTCACCCTTAACATATAACAACTTACCCTCCACTTCTTTGATCCTAGGGAGAATGACTACATAAATTACTTGGAATTCACATGCTCAATAGAAGCCTCTGCTCTCATTTATTTATTCAATCATTTATTCTTATCAATATGAAATCAGACATATGTCTTATATGTTACTTATACTATGATGCCACTTTACATATTCAACGCTCACGTTGTCCTGGCTTTGGCCACTGAGGCCTCTTTCTGTTGTGCCTGGGACCCCTTTAATACATCCCATCATTTTGTTAACTGAGTACTTGTTTATTTTCTGGCTCCTCCTGTATATTGCCTTCCCAGTCATAGAATTAATTCTTTCTTCAAGGAACTATCCTGCCTCTATTTAGAAAGTAAGATCTGGGCATGGACTGTGCTCACTGCTACTTGGTTACCATGGCTTGTAGACTCTCATGGATGCTGTCCTGTGTCACCACCAGATGAGAGTACATGCTGATGGCACCAACTCTAATCCATGACCTCGTGGTTCATCCTAATCTTCCCTCCTGCCCTCTGTAATCCAACAATGAGAACCTCTTGCTCGGCATCATATCCATTGCTGATTTGCATCATCCATCGTGGCATACAAATGCAGTAGCCCTAACACTGTGAATTCTTCTTCTCCCCAGAATCAGCCTTACCACTCAACTGGGGGCTTTATTTACCGCTCCTCTTGTTGTCAGGCTTACAATCTACATTTATTTCTAAACTTGCCTATGTCAGCTCCTTCCCCCACCCTTTCAGCGAGCTTATGTCATACACTTGCAATGCACTTAGATTCTTTTTATGACAGTCTGCATTTCATCCTGGAATCTCCTGGTCTCCTAATTAAATTTCTTTAATTTGCATGCATTAAGATTTACTCTCTGGGCTCTAAAGTTCCATGTGGTTTGCTAAATACATAGTGTCCTGAATCCGCAAGTGATGTATCTTGGAGAATGGCTTTAGTGCTCTAAAAACAAACAAATCCTCTGAACTTCGTCTATTCAACTCCCTCCCCAAGCCCTTGGGAACCACTGATCAACTGTTCATCCTCGTGGCAGTATCTTTTCAGAAATGTCATGCAAGTGGAGTCAAGCAAGGCGTTGGTCTACCATTGGCTTGTCTCACTTAGCAATATGCATTTTCAGATTCATCAGTGTGGTGGCAATGACTCCTGGCTCACGTCTTTCTGTGATTGAAGTCTTCCACTGTATAGATATAGGTTGGTTTGTTTACCCATTAATCGATTGATTATTGGATGTCTTCGCTTGTTTTAGTCAACTATGGGGAGGACAGAGGGTTCACCATGAATGAACAGCACCTTCCCCTGGACTGAGGGGAGCAGCACGCTGGCTAAGCACTAGCATCCATCTCTCTCTGCTTCTTGACTGTGGACACAGTGTGACCCATTTCCTCATATGCCCTAGTGGTCGCTGCCAGCTGCTGTCACTTGCTTATCATGATAGTGTGTACCCTCAAACTGTGAACCAAAATAAACCCATCCCTCCTCAAGGTGGTTTTCTCCAGTATTTTGTCATAGCAATGAGAAAAATAACTTGTCACTTTCACTGTTGGAAAGACTATCCTTTCTTAATTGAATGATCTTCACAGCTTTTCCACAAGTTATCTAACTATATATGTGTTGGATAATTTCTGTTCTACTGACGATCTGTGTGCTAACCCTTCTGCTAATGCCTCACTTGACTGGATCTCTATAGCATCATAATTAAGTGTTAAGGTAGCATAAGTTCTCCAGTTTTGTTTTGCTTCCTCAAAATTGTTTTGATTATCCTAAGTTCATTGCTTTGCCACGTAAATTTTTAGTGTCAGCTTGTCCAAGTTTACAAAAGATCTATGTTACCGAAGTGTTGATTGGGACTGAATTGAGTCTATACATGACTTTGGTAAGAGTTGACATCTTAAAAATACTAATGGTTCTGATCTATTAATATAATGCCTTCACTAGTTTTGATTTTTCTTCCATTTCATTTAGCAATGTTCTTTAATTTTCACTGTATGAATCTTGGTAAAGTTTGCTCCTAGATATTTTATGCCTTTGGATGCTATTATAAATTAGCTCTATAAATTTCATTGTCCAAACATTCATTGCTTGTGAGTGGAAATATGATTTTATAGTGACCTTGTATTTTGAGACTCAACTAACTGCACTAATTAGTTTGAGTAGTCATCTCATGGATTCATTAGGATTTACTATAAACATCATGTAGGCAAATAAAAGCATGATTTGCTTTTTCTAGTTTTGATGTTTTTCGTTTGGTTTTTGTCTTTTTGTTATTTCTTGGAAATAAATTGCTTTTGAGGTAAGTATAAGTATAATGAATGTGCTTGTTGTGGCCAGTGATTCACAAGATATGAACTCACTGAACACCACATTGAATCCAGACCTTGCTGGAATTTCAGGGGCAGTGTCCTGACTCAGCCGCTCACGGCTCATCCTAAGAAGCAGAGGTGAGAACCACCAGGCTTCTGCACCGGAGTCCCCAGAGGAAAGCACCTGCACAGCTCAGGCTGGGGTCTGCCCGTTCTCACCTCCATAGCTTTCTTCCTCCTTTTCCTGTGCCTGCCCACCTGCCTCCTCTTCTCCCCTTATCCTCATTTCTTCTTTTCTTCCTTTCTTTTCTTCTCTTCACCTTTCTATTGGTCTACCTCCCTCTCATTCTATGTCCCCCAAACAACCACTTTTTCTAATTTCTCCCTTTTTCCTCACTCTTCTTTCCACAGCTCACTACTTTCTGTTCCCCCACACCCGGCCCATCCTATCCTGTTCTTACTGTAATGAATACTTCTTCTTTCTCTCTCAACCACTCTGGCAGCATTTCAACTACTGGGCAGGTGGGAAGAATTGCTCCTGTTCTGCTGCAAAGTCTCCTTTGACTCTTCCTAATGTGAACCCAATTAATCTAAAACTCCATGTTGCCATTGGTTTTAAACCTTGCTGCTCTGACCATCAAGTTTTAACAACCACAAGGGATCCATTATGTCTTTGGATGGGGCCCAGGAATCTACTTACTTTACGTGTATCCCACGTCCCAGGTGATTTTGAACAGACTGGATGCAGACCAAGTGTGAGGAATATTAATATGGGAAATACTGGGGGGGAGGGATGAGAGAGTGATGTTATTTCCAATACACTGTAAAATCAGTTCCAAGGCCTATTATCCAACCCTCGTCCATTCTACCTGGTAGATGAGCCAGATTACTTAATTGTGACTGATCCTCATGTAGGGAGTGGGGCTAATAACATCTACCTTATGTATTTCAAGGAGTCATAGAAAGACCCTTGTAAATTAATCTGAGATTTTTTTTGACAAAAATAAATTATTGAATACATGTAATACTAACATAAATTTCATAATACATAAAATATCAAAATTCCTCTGTTACATAGAAAACTTTTCAATATTATTATAAATTAGGAAGAATGGTAAAATGACATTGCATGTCTCATAATGTTGTGTACAGGCTGCATGGATCCTTCCTAAACTAATGTATATGAAATCACCGAGGAATTTTGCAAAAGATGGATTTGGCTCAAATGTAGGCTGGATTCTGAGATTTAGGATTTATAATGAATTCCCATGCAATACTGATGATGTTTCTGTGAACCATCTTTTACTTATTATGTCAAAAATCTGAGACTTTATTGTATCCCTGAATATCTGCAAAATATGGTCATGACTAGTGTGGAGACAGGAACTTTACATTTTTCTGGAAAGGAAACTGAGGGCAGCACAGGAAGTAGAAGTAAACAGATGGAGAAGAGAATGGAAGGGCATTTTAAAACCTGTAGGAGACACCCACTCTTCTCTTTCTGGGGCATAGTCCTTCTTTTCTCTTGTTGGGATCTTCCCAGTGCACCTCTGATAGCATCCCGACCTCCTGAGTAGGACTCAGGCCTTGGACTGTTCAAGTTGCAAAGTCAAGACAGCAGAGTAAGTGCAAGGAAGCTGGTGTTGGACGAGAATGCTTCCCGTAGGCTGAGCCAGCTGACCTGCATAGGCCTGGCTTCATCTTAGCTCATCTCTCTGGCTGTACATCTGCACATCTGTACATCTGGGAAACTTGGGAAAGAACCCAAGTTAAATAAGATACAAGGAGACTCCAGAAGAATCTGCACTTCTAGGAACCTGATCTTGTGTATGTCTCCCAGTCTGATGGACTCAGGCAAGGAAGCCCTGACTCTCTGGGGATTCTCCTTGAAGAACCTTCTCTCACAAAGATCCAGCATTTATCTGCTGAGGAGAATTAACTTTGTACAATGCTTCAGACTTGACAGGGCTGCCAAGAGGCTTAATAAGCATAATATATGTGGAAATTGCTTTACACAGTACACATTAGAGGCAACATTACACACA
>PVHP010039746.1:0-16205 GCA_004024765.1 Zapus hudsonius | reverse complement strand
CCAGGTCAGCCTGAGCTACAGTGAGACTCTGCCTCAAAAAAAAAAAAAAAGAGACTCCTTTAAGGCCATGGAAACCTTTCTCTCTGCAATGGTGCCAACAGCTAACTCTCATGTCACACCACCTTGGCGATGAACGAGCAGGTTGGAACCTTGCAGAAGAGGGGGAAGCACTGCAAATACTACCTCTGAGCATGGGACTGAGCTTAAAACAGGCATCTTTCTTTGTAGCTAACTAAGATGACCTCAGCCACTATCACACACGGAACGACATTCGCTCCAGCAGTAGGCTGTTCTGGCTGGACATGGCTTGTAATCTTGCCTTTAAACACAGCCACATGCATGACAGCTTTTGTTTTATCTTGGCCAATGGACTGGAAAACTATTAAGACAACATCTGCTTTGCTTGCTGATTGAACCAGGGGCAAAGAGCAGGGCTTCACATTGTCCTGGGGCTCAAGTTACAGCAGTTAACCTCTTTCTTAGTAAGAATCCCATCCCTACACTTTATTCTGAGTCTAGAAGTGTACCTTTTTTTGTTTGTTTGTTTTTTGAGGTAGGGTCTCACTCTACTCCAGGCTGACCTGGAATTCACTATGTAGTCTCAGGGTCGCCTTGAACTCACAGCAATCCTCCTACCTTTGCCTCCCAAGTGCTGGGATTAAAGGCGTGCACCACCACGCCCAGCTAGAAATGAACTTTTAAGATCACGTGTGTGAGTATGCATGTGTATATGTATTTGTGTGTGGGTACATGTGGACCATGGCGCATATGTGGGGGTCTGAGGACAACTTTGGGATGTCTGTCCTCTCCTTCCACCTTGCTTGAGATGGGCTCTCCCTTGTTCATTTCATGTGTGCCAGTTTATTTTGGGAGCCTCCAGATTTTCCTAGCCTCACCTCCCATTGCTGTGGGCATGTTGGGGTTACAGATGCATGCACCACTTTGCACCTGGCTTTACGTGGGTGCTGAGGAATTAAACTTTTGCTGGCATACTTTGGAAACAAGATCCTTTACCTTCTGAGCCATCTCCCCAGCCTGAGATGTACGTTAAAATTAAATTTTATTTATTAATGTGTATTTATGTGTGGTATATATGATATGCATATGTATTTGTGTTTGTATGATGTGTGTACATGTGTGTGTCTTTGTGTGCGCGCGTGCGCGCACACGTGTAGTAGCCAAAGGTTCAAATCATGGGTCTTCCTCAATCATTTTTCACCTTATTTTGAGAAATGGTCTCTTTATTGAACCTGGAGCTCACTGATCTGGTGACTAGCTAGCTGGTGAGCCTCAGGAACCCTCTTCTCTGCTCCCCAGCACTGAGGTTACAGGTATGTGCCACCATGCCTGACATTTCACCTGGTATGCTGGGGCTCTGCACTCAGGTCCTCACACTCATGAAACAAGTACTTGACCCGCCAAGTTATTTCCCCAGCTCCAAAAGATACATCTTTTTCCTTTTACAAAAGAGAGATCATCATGACGAGTTTTTAGAGACATTCACTCCAGATGACAACCTTGACATTGACAGTATGAGAAGTATGGAAGTCCCTGCAAAGTCCAGAACATTCTCACCAAGTGTCTCTCTTGCTCTTCCATCTCCACCCAAGTTGAGAAAGGCTATGATTTAAGCAATATTGATTGAGTTGCCTACTAAGTGTTCTTGGCCCTAGGGATAGGGGTGTGTGTGTGTGTGTGTGTGTGTGAGAGAGAGAGAGAGAGAGAGAGAGAGAGAGAGAGAGAGAGAGAGAGAGAGATAATGGTCCCTTGGGTTATTATCCTGTCAGACACAGAAAAACAACTGGAAAATCAAATAATTTCAAATGGGGCTGAGTACTATTTCCAAAGACAATGTGAGATGACGATAGTGAATGGACAGGTTTGGGTGTGGGACGGTGGATTGTGAATGCTGGATGCAAGCTCTGAAGGCAGCCGGTCCTCCAGTGAGACCTGAGTTTTCAATAGAAAAGTCAGTACAGTTACTGAAGCTAGCTAGAATTCAATAATACTGCTTTATTTGTGGAGCATTTCATTTTTTTTCAGATAATATTTGTGGCTCTACATATGTGGTAGTTATTTAAAGTCTCCCGTTAAAACAAATTTGGGTACAAATGTGTGGCCAGAGCGGAGCATGGTGCTGCACTCGGGAAGCTGAGGTAGATGGAAATGTAGGTTGCATAGTGAGACCCTGTCTGAAATAAAGGAAGGAAGGAATGGAGGGAGGTGGAATGAACAAGGGAGAAGAAAGAAAAGAAGGAAGGAAGGTGGGAAAAAGGAGGGGAGAGAGGAAGAACAGAAGGAAGGAAGGAAAAGTCACAATGCAGGTAGAAGCAAATGATTAGATGGGTTTTATTAATATGACTGACAACTGACATTTGGGCTTGAATTAACCTAAGTGTGTGCCTTCTCCCATGAGAATGCCTGCTTAGAGTTCTGTTGGGCCAATGCCTACCTTGTGAACGTCGATTCAGTGAAGACAGCTTTATTTTCCTCTCTTCCCCAGAATAATTTTTGTCCATGCTATCATGTCCCTGCCTCCTAATCTCTCCCCTTTCCCCCTCTCCTTAGGGTCATTATTTTGGGATATTACTACACAGGAAGAGATCCACAAAGATAGAGGACCAGGGACAACACGAGCCCTGATGTTTCAGTACATTAGAAAAACATATCTGGTTCTTGCATTGTTTTTTGCATTTTGTTTTTTGAAATAGGATCTTGCTATGGAGCCCAGGTTGGCCTGGAACTCATGATCCCCTTGCCTTAACCTCCTGAAATTAAAAAAATCAAGTCATGTTTGTTTGTTTGTTTGTTTGGTTGGTTGGTTGGTTGGTTGGTTTAGACAGGGTCTCATGTAGCCCAGGCTGGCTTTGAATTTGCTACGAAGTTGAAGATGACCTTCAACTCCTGATCCTCCTGCCTACCGAATGCTGGAATTACAGGCATCTGCTAACACCATTGGTTTATGCAATTCTGAGAATTAGACATGCTAAGTAAGAACTCTGCCCATTGAGCTTTATTCCCAGCCCCAATCATGCACCTTTTTCCTACTATTTACCAGTCTCTAAAAGTGACTGGAACCTCTAAAAGTCTGGAACCTCTGGTCCCAAGGCTCCCCAGGAATGACTCAAGGAGCTCTGACCCCAGTTTTCTGCCACATATAGCTGGTCAGTGAATAATGCAGCAAGTTAATAATTAAATTGGGGATTATGTGATCCTTAAAGAGGCAGACTCTCTCATTCCCATCTTCACCACCCAAGCAGTGTGATTTCCTAGGAGACTGCGCTCACCCACACTGGCCCAAATGAACATTGGGAATGATCTTAGGGCAGCAGAGACAAGGCTGTCAGATTTCCTTCTGGCTTCATAGTCCTTCCTGTTTAAACACCTGCACTCCTGTCTGCAAGTCACTGGACCCATTGCTGTGCTTGTAAGTTGCAAAGCTGGAAACCCAGCTTGGCTGTGTAACTTTAAGCAAGTTACTTAACTTTTCTGACTCACAGGAGTGTTAAAATTAGATGAAATGAAGAACAGATGTGGGAGCCCCATAGAGTTACATAAATCACAACTTGTAAAAAGGTCTATTCTGAGAACATAGTGAAGCCACTCAGGTGACCAGCAAGTCCTAGAGGCCCCTAGAATAAGGCTAGTCCCAGGGAGAGAAAGTGAGGTGGAGCTTGGGAGTGACTATTCTTTCCAAATGCCTCTATTCGAATTCTTCAAGGATTAGTGGATATACTGTGCTAAAAATTGCCAATGGTTGGTGTTGATCCTTGCTTTGCTCTCCCCAACCCCCGACATTTTCATATGTGTAAAGGACTCCATCCTGCTCGTAGCACATGTGGTCAAAAGTTGTTGATTGGCTCCAGATGTGGCCATGTGATTCAGAACTGGTCACTTAGGTCAGCACTTTCCCTGATCAGTCATTAAATGACTCACTCAGATTTGAGTATGCCGCTTAGCTTGGGCCAAGAAGGCTTTCACAAGGGTTTCTGAGATGCAAGCCTGTTCCTTCAAGTGGATCTCAATGCAGATTGAAAAGGAGCTGGGGCTCCTGCGGCCCTGTGGCCGCAAGAAGAGAGAATTTGTCTGAGAATGGTTGGAAAACTGAACACACACACGATGGGCAGAGATAGAGATGCGATTTGTTATATGTGAATTCTTAACCCCACTGGTGCCTGGCTCCAAGCTTTGTGACTAAACTTGTGTTTTCTCTTTGAAGCCACTTGGTATGAGATTTGTGTCACATGCAACCCCAAAATCTTGATGAGCTATTTTGTGTTTGTCAACAGCTATTTTGTTTTTGATCTTGACCTCTTACAGTTCACAGCTTCAGGCTGAATCAGACCCTGAACCACTCATATTACCTGACATTTGTTTAATGAAGTCATGCATTTTATTTGAAATTAGCCTTATTTTTCATTTGCCTTTTGTATTTACCTAGACACTACAGAGATGGTGGAACCATCTGTCACATTTGTTTAGCACTTTATAGTGTCCAAAAGGTTTCCACAGGTTCTGTACCTAATGGAGAAAATTGTACTGCCCCTTCTGTACAGACAAAGAAACGAAGGTCAAAGAAAAGAGACTCCAGGCCCTAGGCCACACTGTTAAAAGCCTAGGGCTTCTGATTCACAGGAGTGCAGAGGGCTATGGGAAGTGACGGAAGGACCTGAAGAGATGCAGGCAACATAACTAGCTTCCAGTGTCCTCCTCCTTTCCTGTATCCTCACTGTTCCCATCACCGAGTCTTTTGCAGAGAGTAGGAAGAACCTCCTAGAACTTGAAATCCTGTTGCGTCACATACCTCAGCCCTGGCCCAACACATCCCCTAGGTTTCATTTGCTCCCACGCTGAAGGGATTTCCTTCTCAGACTTGGGGAAAGTACCTCAGATCCCTTCCTGCCTTCTTACCTACTTTCCGCTCTATGAACTTAATCATCTTTCCTGTTTTTGTCTAACTTCTTGGTTAGAGACAACACCATATATCTGAACCATGTTGAGAAAGGAGGTGGAATGTCAGGTTGGATTCCTTCACGCAAAATTTCCACCAAGATCATATCATTGGGTTGGAGGCCACCTAGCCAAGAGTAGCACCAACATTCTAGCTAGAAGGCAGTCTAAGCAAGTGAGTTTCTGGTCTTCACTTTTAGAAGATACTCTTAGGTTGCATGGGTGGTGTGTGTGCATGTGCGTATGCATGTTCATGTGTGCGCAGGTGTGTGAAGATGGCCTCAGCTATTATCCTTAGGGTCCACCTCTTTATGGGACAAGGCCTCTAAATGGCTTGAAACTCACCTATTAGGCTAGACTGACTGGCGAGCCTAGGGCTCCTCCTCTTTCCATCTCCCTAGACCTGAGATTACAGGTGTACATTGCCACATCCACATTTATGTAGGTACTAGGGATCAACCTCTGGTCTTCATGCTTGCAAGGCGAGCACTTTACCCACTGAGCTATGTCCTCAGTTGCAAGAGTTAAGAAGCATGGGAGCATCTAGTTAACTTTCCCTATGGAGAACCGAGCAAAGATTATTTTATCCCAGATAGGAAACCTAGAAGAAAAGAAGAAAAGAAGAGAAGAGAAAAGGAACCATTCCACCCAAATCTAGTTTAGTGAAGCAGTGAATTTACTGGGTCTCCTTATAGGATTATGGGTGAAGGGTTGCTTGCAGCAGCATGGATAACTCAAAGGCATCTGTGTCACCCAGATGGCCACCCCAGCAAGGGTGATGGCTCAAAGAAGCTGCAACTCTGGAGTATCTTCCACAGGCAGTTAGCTCAGTTGGACCATCTCTCCTAAGCAGGGCTTACTCCTTATATAACCTCAAGGAGGGTCCTTGGGAGTCTTGTGAATTTCAGGAACTTCTTCAGGTTTGTGAGATGTGTATAACCTGAGCTTCAAGCTTCCCATACATTCAGAGCTTCCAGAGTGTAAAGGAGCCTATGTTTCAATTTGCAACTTCTTAAAGAAACTCCCTCCACCATGGAATGTTTCAACTTGGGTTGCTTGAACAAAAGCATCTGACAAGAAACAGCTTATGGGAGGAAAGGGTATATTTCAGCTCACAGTTTCAAAGGGAAGTTTCATCAAGGTGGGGAAAGCTTGGCAGATCAGCAGCAGAGAGGAAGTCATCTGAGGGAGCAGCCTCTGAACACCCCGTTGGTTAGACTAATTAACCTCCAGGTTCACCCCTAGTGACACACCTCCTCCAGCAAGGCTCCACCTATCAAAGGCTCCACCAGCTGGGGATTAGGTAGGAGGCTTAACCACAAACACTTGAGGCTTTGGGGACATTTTACATCCACACTATCACAAAAACCAGAACTATTTGTTGTGACAGGGTCTGGCTGTGTAGAGAAAGCGAACTTCAAATTCATGACACTCTTGCCTCAGGATCCCCAGAGCTCGGATTCCAAGTGTTCACCATCATACCTAGTTGTAGACTTCTGAATCACACTAAGTCATTATTACCACTAAACCCCCAATCATCATCAGACGCTAACATCTAGATGTCCTCACAGGACGGGTCTGCAGCTCTACTGGGACATGCATCCTTATCGGAAATCCCTTTCCCAAAGATGTAGTTTTTGAGGTAAAATGTGAAGAATCAATCAGATTATCCAGATGAGAAAGAAGGTAGAGGGTAGAAGTCAGGAGGTGAAGGGCAGCTCAAGTGGAGTGAACCGCAGTCTTATAAATGAAGAAAGACTGTCTCTGCTTATGGGGGAGGATTTTAAAGTTTGGTTATTTGGCACCCAACTCCAGTGACTCCCTTCTGCTTTGATTAGTTCAAACAATGGTCTATAACCATAAACTGCTTAAGGAGCCTATACCCTTATTACCTTACAGAATAAAAATGCCCCACGTCTAATTCTTTCTTATTTTTTATTTGTGGGAGAGAGAGAGAGAGAGAGAGAGAGAGAGAGAGAGAGAGAGAGAGAGAGAGAGAGAGAGAGAATGTGTGTATAGGTACACCAGGGCCTCTTGCCATTGCAGGAGAACTCCAGATGCATGTACCACTTTGTGTGTCTGGCCTTACATAGGTGCTGAGAAATTGAACGTAGGCCACAGGCTTTGCAAGCAAGTGCCTTTAGTTGACGTGCCATCTCCCCAGCCCTGTTTTATAACTCTACTACCTCCACCTCCTGCATGCTGGGATGATAGGCATGTGCCATGATGCCCAGCTGCTCATTTTAGCTTACTTAAATTTAAAATGTTTATTTTTTTATCTTTGTACTGACTCCAAAGTTTTCAGACCACTCCAACACCACATGCCCTTACCATCTTTTTATATATATATATATATATATATATATATATATATATATATATATATATATATATATATATATACCACAAATGTGAACCTGTGAAGCCCTTTCCCAAACCAGTTACTGCTTTGATATTTGCAGAGCTTGCTCACTAGGGGATCCTCTCACGGCTCTCAGAAATATCTCTGCCTTGACCGGGCTCCCTCCTGTACAGCCAACCACCTCACATGCCTGCTGTTCCTGCAGTGTGTGTCCTCCCTAGGAGCATTCTAACTGGAGTTAATGTGGATTTTTGTCTATGCCTGTGGCATTTGCTGTTGTGAGCATTTCACCTGTTTTGTGCAAAATCAGGGGTGGTTCAGAAGACCATGTATATAATTGGCTAGTTGCACTAATTTCTTTTTGTTGCTCTGATTGAATGGCTGGCAGAAACAACTTCAGGGAGGAAATAATTACTTTGTCTCAGTTTTAAAGTGGGAAGTTGTTGGCAATCAAAGAACTTCATAGCGTGGCAATTAGGAAGCAGGATACAGCAAGGTACCCGGGCAAGATATAGCCCCTGGACACATGTTCTAGAACACACCTCCTCCAACTACTCCCATCCAAGAGTCAAATTCTTTTTTTTTTTTTTTTCAGTTTTCCAGGTAGGATCTTGCTCTAGCCCAGGCTGACCTGGAATTCACTCTGTAGTCTCAGAGTGGCCTCAAACTCATGGTGATCCTCCTACTCTGCCTCCAGAGTGCTGGGATTAAAGGTGTGCGCCACCACGCCCAGCTCCAAGAGTCTAACTCCAATCAACCTATTTTCAGTGAGCCTGGATGCATGGAAACTTTAATAAGTTATGTGCTTTTTCCCCTTAAAAAAGAGAAGTAATGCTGACACTACCGATTTAAAAGAGCACAGTGTCTTTTCTTCTTAAAACTCATCTAGTTATCACAGTTGAGTACTGAGAGGGCCGGAAGCCTCCTGACCTTCGTCACTGTATGCCTCAACTCTGGCCCTGGACTCAGCATGGCTTGTACCCGTTGGACAGCCACTTATCAAACAAGTGGAATAGACCCAGTCATCCTGCATGGTGTCAAAGTGATTTCTGCCCCAGCAAGTGATAATCCCATCATGTTGGAAATGGCTTTAGTATATGAAGTCAAGTGCATGCATGCTAATTATGCCAGAAGAAGGTAATTCATGCAAGAAGCTTGGATAGATGTCTTTCTTGGCGAATACCATCCCCAGCCTGGATGGAGGTGGAAGCTGGTGATCTGTGAGAGATCCATACTAGGAAATGCTCTCATGCACACGGCCCCTGACCTATGTATGGCAAGTGTGAGTTGAGGGTGGGAGCCCATAGGGGATGGAGTGGGATAGGAATGGGCAGGTGGGAAATGTTCTCCAGCCTTATTCCTGGGGGACCAGAGTCTAGCAGGAGAGAAACAGCTCTCCCTTTGGATAAATTCTGCTTCAGATCTTCATGCTAAGAGCTAAGGCATAGTCCTGTGCCAAAATGCCCTTACTCAGTGAGGTTTGGAAACTCTCTCTCTCTTTCTCTGTCTCTCTCCCTTCCTCCCTCTCTTTCCTCTCCTCCCCTTCTTCATCAGGCCAACATGCCTCAGTGCCTTACCTTAGAAAGGACACATACCCACCACTCACAGCTCATCCCCTTTAGCCCCTGGCCATCCATCTTCTATTAGTCCATGAACCTGGCTTCTCTGCCCAAAGTGTCTCATGATCCTAAACTAGTCACTAAGCACATTTTTGGGTTCTCTAACCCCTTTGAGAACTCTATGAAAATTATTCATTTCCATTCCAAGGAAAAATACACTTTTGCAACCACATAAAAATTTACAAATAATTTCAGAAATGCATGTAACTCCTGAAACTCACCCTCCACACCCAGGATAATAGTCCTGCTCCTAAATATGGAGTCCATAGGTCTTTTCTGAACCAGTTTTGATAAAGACAAGGCTGTGGTGAACAGAAAACAGAGAAAAAAAGAAAGAAAGGGGTCCTGGAAAAGATACAGCCCCTGAGGACACGCCCCCATGACCTACCAAAGACTCCAACTCCTCCTGAAATACTGCCAACTAGGAACCAAGCCTTCAGGACTTGAAACATGAAACTCGTGTTTTCAGGCTTTGCAAGCAAGCACCTTGAGCTGCTCAGCCATCTTCCAGGCCTCTATAAAGGCTTCTATCACTGTGTAAGTAAAGACCACATCATTAGCTTAATGTCTAAGCTTCCTTTTCTCTTGCCTGACTGACTGGCCCTTGCTCTCCATCACTGTCTCTGCAGGTTGTGTTGACCCCCTTGTCACCACCCAAGACAATTCTTTTTCTTCTGGGTTCTACTGTAATAGCCATGGCAGCTCCAGATAAAATTATAATGGGGGAGTGTGGTCTCTTTTCTGTCACCAATGGCCTTTTGTCCCTGCAGGTTTCTATGGTAACCTCCCACACCTGTCTCGAGAGCTAGGGCTTTCCTCTTGGGGCAAGACCCTGGAGTGCCCAAGGCTTCTGAATGGCATGAAAACGAAGCTGTCTATGTATGTTCTGTGGTGGGAAGTACCTCTGGCTGCATAGGAATTCCTTACATGTTGAAGTGCATTATTTTTTTTCAACCTCAGATTAGGTCCAGCTTCAACAAAACCTTAGTAGAAAATGCCTTACTTGCAAGAGTGGCCTCTGACAGTGAAATATCAGTAGGTTTGGCAGATCCAGGAAAGAGGTATTTTTAGATCAAGCCCTACAAACTGGTGTGGCCTTCAGGCCCTGCCAGTCACCTCAGTGTACTGGGTATCAACAAGGGACATATTCATTTCCTATTCGAGGCTGTAACCCATTACCACATAGTTAGCACTTACACCCACATACCTGTTGGATGTCACACACCTGTCTCAGCTGGGTCCCCTGCCTAGAGCCTCACAGGCTGTAATTCCTATATGGAAGCTCTGGGGAGGATCTTCTTCCAAGGTCATTAAGATGCTGGCTGATATCCATTCTCTGGGCTTGTAGGACTTGAGGACCCTGTTTGCAGCTGGGGACTGCTCTCCTCTCTGGGAGGCCGACACCCTGCTTCCTGTGCTTCCCAGGGAGCCCTTCAGCAACAGCAGGAAGGATGTCCCCCACTTCAAATCTCTGACCCCTGCCACTAAACCTGATTACAGCCAAGAAAGATTTCTGCTTTTTTACACATGTGTATTGTGTACAAGCATGTGTGTATGTATGCTTCCATGCATGTGGGCACATGTGTGCGGGGTGAACACGTGTACATGTGTAGAAATCAGAAGTCAATATCAGATGTCTTTCTCAGTGGCTCTCCACCTTTTATTTCCTTTTTATTTATTTCTATATTTTTATTTATTTATTTTGGTTTTTCAAGGTAGGGTCTCGCTCTAGGCCAGGCTGACCTGGAATTCACTACATAGTCTCAGGCTGGCCCTGAACTCACAGCCATCCTCCTACCTCTGCCCCCAAGTGCTAGGATTACTGGCATGTGCCACCACACCCAGCTTCTTCTTTTATTTTTATCTTTGACAATGTTACACAAGTTTATATTGGATTTGATAACATAGATTTCCATTCCCTCTCCTACCTGGTCCTCCCCAGCTGAACCCCTTCTTCACCGCTCATCAGTGGCTACACCACTGGAGATAATATCCATCCTATTTAGTGGGTTTTCTTTTGTGAAGCAGGCTCTCACTCTCGCGCAGGCTGACCTGGAACTCACTCTGTAGCCCAAGCTGGCCTCGAACTCATGGCAAGCCTCCTTGAACTCATGGTAATCCTCCCAAGTGTATACCACCACATCTGAAAAATATTTGGGGGGTTTGTTTTCTTTGTTTTGTTTTGATGTTTTTTGAGGTAGGGTTTCACCCTAGCCCAGGCTGACCTAGAACTCACTATGTAGTCTCAGGGTGGCCTCCAATTTGCATCAATCCTCCTACCTCTGCCTCCCCAGTGCTGGGATTAAAGGCGTGAACCACCATGCCCATTTTTTTTGTTTTTTGAAAAAAATATTTTTTGAATTGGTGACATTTCTATAATTCTATTTTTTGTTTGTTTTTGAGACAGGCCTCATATAGCCCAGGCTTACATCAAACTAGCTATGTAGCTGAGGATGGCCTTGAACTTCTGATCCTCTTGTCTCCACCTGCTGAGTATGTGGGATTACAGGTGTATGCCATCATACCCAGTTGTCCTCCTTATTTTTTGAGATAGGCTCTCTCACTGGACCTGGAGCTAGACTGGCCAATGAGCCCCAGAGATCCTCTTGCTGCTGCCTCCCCAGAGCTGGGATGAAAATAGCACACCATCACACCCAGCATTTATGTGGTGCTGGGGCTTGAACTCAGGTCTTCATAATTGTGCACCATGAACTTTACCAACTGAGCTATCTCCCCAGTCCTGTGCTTTTTAGTGGGGGTGAGGGATGGAATCCAGAACCTCATGCATGCGAGACAAATGTGCCACACCTGAGCTACAACCAAGCCATGCTCTCTGTTTTTCAGAGCTCCTGTGGGTTATGCTGAGCCCAGTAGGAAAAATCTCCCTACTTAGCTATATCTACAAAGCCCCTCTTGCATGTTATAAAACTCACAGATTCCAG
Organism: Zapus hudsonius; assembly: GCA_004024765.1. NCBI lineage: Eukaryota > Metazoa > Chordata > Mammalia > Rodentia > Dipodidae > Zapus > Zapus hudsonius. The sequence goes on along the minus strand of PVHP010039746.1, from coordinate 4,332 downwards.
AAACCTGTATGCACATTTGAGGGGAACGATCCTGCCTACCGTACTGGGGCAGAATGCTGGGCTGGATTTGCACCTTTGCTCTGGCACGATAATAACTGTTAACTGCCTCCGACAAGTAATGGAAACCAGGGACATCATCCAGTCAATTTTAAAGTTTCAGCTTAAATAAAATTATATATGCAGTTGCTAGGGAGATGACTCACAAGCATGAGAGCTGAGTTCAGAGCCCCAGAACCCACATAAAAGCTGGGTATTGTGACAGGTGACTATAATCCCAGTGTTGGGGAAGCAGAATCAGGGGGGTCACTGTGGCTTGCTGGCTGGCTAGTCTAACTGAATCCGTGAGCTCTGGGTTCAGTGAGACACCCTGTCTCCAAAAATAAAACGGAAGGCTAGATAGATGGCTCAGCAGGTAAGAGTGCTTCCCTCCTTTGAAAGCATGAGGGTCTGAGACGGAGTTCAATTCCCACAGCCCGCGTAAACAGCTGGGCATGTCAATGAATGTCTGTAATCTCAGTCCTGAAGTTCTCCTCTGACCTCCACAGAAGTGTGCACATGGTACCACACATCTGTACACACACATGCACACATACACCACACATATGCCTCACCATACATACTACACACTTATAGATGCAAAAATAAATAAGATGGACAGCAATTGAGGAAGACACCTGGAGTTGACCTCTGACCTCCACTTGCACGTGCATGAATACACACATGCAAATGTGCATATGTACATACATGCTCACAAAAGTTATATATGTAAAATAAGTTCATCAACTCAGGAGACCAGTATGTCATTATTGCTCCTGCTCCACCCAGTACTCTGATCACTTGTGTCTCGTGGGTCCCCTATCCATCCCCAACAACGCTCTGTCGGGAGCAGCTCCAGGAGAGCTGGCTCGGCTGTGACAGCACAGGTCCTGGACCCAGGTTCCCTGTGCTTCAGTCTTAATTCTTGCCTGCTTCTCGCCATCTGCAATCATCACTTCTGTCTGTTTGCTTGGTGTGCTTTCTTCCCATGAGATGAAAGGTCAAAAGAAAGAAGTTGCTTATGATTCATTTTTCATTATCTAAGTCACCAGGAATTCATTCTGTAAACCTACAGAATCAATGAGGTTAAAGGGTGTAGCAGTTACCTTCTCGTTGCTGGGGGGGGGAAACACCAGCCAGAAGCAGCCTATGAGAGGAAAGGGTTTATTTCGGCTTATAGTTTCTAGGGGAAGCTTCATAATGGTGGGGAAAGCATGGCAGAGCAGGGACCTGGGAGTCCCTTCTGGTCACAGCAGCATGAAGAATGTAGTCTCAGAGTGAGTTAGCTCTCAACACTCAGTGGGTCTGGACTAATGAACCTCAAAGACTGCTACCCAGTGACACCTCTTCCAGCAAGGCTCCACCTCCCAAAGGCTCCACCAGCTGGGGACCAAGTATGAGGCTTAGTCACAAGCATGTGAGGCTGTGAGGGACACATTATATTCAAACAACTACAGACGGGATGCCATGTTTCCTGCACCTCCTCTACTTCCTCAGGGAGAAGTAGACAGGCCTGACCATAGCAAGTGTTACTAGAAGTGTCTCGGAAGACACCATCTGCCCAAGAGTCATGAATAAGGATGCTCCATTGACACATTCACCATGATAGCAAAATAGAGCATCGTACATGTCATCAAGCTAGGTGTGGTGGCACACTCCTTTAATACCAGCACTCTGGAGGCAAAGGTAGGAGGATCACTGCAAGTTTGAGGCCACCCTGAGACCCCATAGTGAATTACTGGTCTGCCTGGGCTAGAGCAATACCCTACCTCAACCCCCCCCCAAATAAAGCTAAATGCCATCAAAATAGGAAGGGTGGGGCTGGGGCATAGAGCTAGTCAGTAAGAGTGCTTGCCCAGTGTGAACAAAGCCTTGGTTCAATTTCCCAGTATGACATAAACCAACCATGTTGTAGCACAGTTGTTCAAGGTCATCCTCTGTTGCATAACAAGTTTAAGGCCAGCCTGGGCTATATGAGTCCCTCTCTTAAAAAAAAAAAAAGAGAGAAACCGTTTAATAAGATGTAGCACCTCCTGGGATTTGTGGAAGAAGGAGATATAGAATTTGTTTTTTTATAATTTCATTTGTACTTTACATGTTTTACTAAGAATAACAAACTTGCTATGAGCCAATCCCTGTTTTGCATTTAGTTTTTTGTGCATGTACACATGTTCTTGTGTATGCACATGTATGGGGGTATGTACATGAAGCCAGAGGTTTACTTCAGGTGTCTTCCTCAATTGCTCTTCACCTTATTTTTGAGACAGGGTGTCTTACTGAATCTGGAGTTCACTGATTAGTCTGGCTAAATATGCAACAAGCCTAAGGGATCCTCCTGTCTCTGCCTCCTCAGCCATATGCACAGCTAGCTGGGCATCTGAACTCAGGTCCTCCTGTTTATATGCCAAGCATTTTACCAACTGAACCACCTTCCAAACTCGACCCTTAATTTTCACAGCAATGTTATGACGTAGGTATTCTTATTATTCCTGTTTAATAGACCAGGACATGGACAGAATCGTTAAGCACTTCCCCAAGTCTTCTAGTGGCACTGGAATTTGAATGCAGGTAGGCTGATTTCTGAGTATGTGGGATTAATTCACCATTATACACTAGCTTTTCTATACCAGTCATGATATTGTAATACAATAGTTCATGTCTTAATATAAAAATCACATTATACACCCACTGAGGGGTTGTTTTAATTTCACATTATGCACTCACTGAGGGATTTTTAATTTCAAAACTCTTCAGAATACTTGATCAAAAAAGTTTTAAGTCAGCTTAGAAAAGTATATGGCCACAAATCTAAAGTTGACCTTTATAAGTCTTGTTGACCTTGCTTGCCCAGTGCTTAGCATGGCACCTTGCACATATTAAGACCTCTTTAAGTAGCTAAGAGATATACTAACAGCCTTTATGCAATGCCTGTTCTACTGATGACAAGTCCTTGTGCTTCTTGCCGCCCATCCCCAGGGTCCTGGCTGGGCAGGTGCTAAGTGCAGGTGTCCTGGAGTCGAGGGATGGAGTTTGGTGAGGCTGAGCAACAGAGCTGGAGATTTTGGAAAAGCAACAATGAATCCTTTGAAACAAGTCTTGGGACTGATAAATTACTATAGCAACATTACAGGATGTGGAACTGCACAAAAATCCATGTTTTAAAAACTGATTCCAGGGCTGGAGAGTTGGCTCAGCGTTTAAGGCACTTGCCTCCAGTGCCTAAGGCCCCGGGTTCAATTCCCCAGGTCCCACATGGGCCAGACCCACAAGGTGGTGGCCCTGGTGTTCTCTCTCTCTCTCTCTCTCTCTCTCTCTCTCTCTCTCTCTCTCTCTCTCTCATCTCTCTGCTTAATAAAGAAAATAAATAAACAAATAAAAACTGATTCCAATATCCAATCAACAAACAACTGGATCCAAAATGAAAATTACAGCACCATTTATAATCACTCAAAAATTATTTAAGTATAAACCTAATAAGTTATAAACTATATATAGAAATTGTAAAATTTTGATAAAGAGACCAAAAGAAAACAAATAAAGAATGCGTTATGTTCATGAAGTAAGAGACTTGATGTCCTAAGATATGTTATTTCCAAATTAACTTATAGATTTAACAGAGTTCCTGTAAGAAAGATTTAAAAAAATATAAACAAAATAACTCCAAAATCTTCACTGAAAGGTAAAGGGATTCAAATACATTAATGTTGGAAAAAAAGATAAATTGTTTCCTCTGAATTTAACACTTATGATATGTTAGTAGTCATCAAGATTGTGATATAGGGAGAGGTAGATACAGATCAACAGCACAGAACCAAGGACAGAAAAATAGTTCCCAGCACTGCAGGAAGAAAAAAATACCTGAAAAATAGACCTATAAACCTACACAAGTATGTTTGTTTTCTTTACAAAGGTGCAAAACAATCAGCCACCCAGAGACAAAATTGTGATACTCAACCAGTTCTCACACCTTATACAAAAGTGAGCTCATAATGGATCACAGAGGGGCTGGAGAGATTGCTCAGTTGTTAAGAGCACTTCCTCTTCCTCTTAACGACTCATGTGTAAGCATGAGGGCCTGAGGAGGCCTAAGAGACCACTTCAAGTTTGATTCCTAGGACCCACATAAACAGCTGGATGTAGCCACACATCTGTAGCCACAATCCCATGGGAAGCAGAGACTTGAGAATCACCAGAGCTTGAAAAAAAACAGCAAGCTCCAGAACCAGAAATGAGACTCCGTCATATAGGAATGGGCGGAAGGAAGAGCATTGGAGGGGACACTCCATTCTGGCCACC
>PVHP010039745.1:0-17089 GCA_004024765.1 Zapus hudsonius | reverse complement strand
CAGGGGAGGATCCATATGGAACCCCACAGAGAATGATTGGATGTACAAGGGACCCACAGCCATAGCCATTCAATCAACAAAAGATAAGCCAGTGTGACAGAAACCAACGAATCTCGACACAAAAACCCCTAAGCTCACAACACCATAGCAGCCTCAATACTCACCCACCACGACTCAGGGAACTGAGCGGAAGAGGGGGAGGAAAGATTGTGAGAGCCGTGGTGGGGGAGAATAGCAGAGACTTGGCAACCCTCAGTAACTACACACTTGAGACATGAGAGCCCGGCCGAAGAATGAGCTATCCATGGTCCCCTACTACAAAGACTGATACAGACGGCCCATGGAGGAGGATATCCAGCTGACTGGGGATGGGGAAGGGGGACAATGGGGAATTGGGGATAACAACTCATGGTTGGCCCACTAAACAATGTAACTCATTATGAACAATAAAGAAAAATAAAAAAAATTTAAAAAAATAAATTAAAAAAAAAAAGAGGGTTACTGGATTTGCAACACAGTTTTGTTCTTTGGCAATGGCCATGGGCAGTTTGTGAAGAAGGTATGTTGGATTACCTTACCTGAGTGGAGGCCCAATGTTGAGAAACAATGGAGATGCCAGGACTAGGGGATGGCTACCAAGGAAAGCTGGCAGCACCAGATGAAGTTTTCTGGGGCTGTGAGTAGCCTGACTGGAGGGGTGGAGTTGGAACTCCAAACACTGGTTAGAGTTGTTGTACTTGGAAGTTAAAGCGTTTGATGTTTGCCCTGTTTTTTTTAAATCTTGTATTAGCTTGTTCTAGCTTTGCTATGCCCAATGCCATCTTTTGCGATGTGAATCTGTTCTGTGACATAATGGGTTATGAAAGACCTTGGATTATAGGGATGTTTAAATAACATTAGGATAGACATAAACTGGAAATTTTTAAAGAACTGAATGCATTGCATTTTACATCATGTATGGTTATCAGTTTATAAGGGGCCAAGGGTGGATTGTAGTGGTTCATTTGAGGTGTCACTCAAAACTAAAAAAGAAAAGAAAAAAGAAAATCTACAGTAGTGTCATTCCAAAGCCTTCATGTTCACTCACTAATTCATCCAGAGCAACTTCCAACTCTGCAAACTCGACTTATACCTATGAAAGTATACCATGTTTTACTTTTCATATAGTATTTTACTGTATCTTTTCTGTGTTTAGATCCACAGACACCTTCACCACTGTGAGTACTGTCCTTGCTCTTCAGCATAGTACCATGATGCTACCTCAGTTTGTGGCTGAGAAGCAACTGGCTATACCACACACCCTAGGTATGACTAGGTATACCATTCCAGGTTTGTGTGAGTACACTGAACCTGTCATTAAGCAACACATACATGTATGCCTTATGCAAACCTCTTCTTACCATAAGCTGGACCACAGCTCAACACAGGGGTGGGGTATAATCTTAAAAAAGACTTTAGGCTCCATTTTAGACACCCTCTCTGGGTCTAGCTTAACTGTAGTCAGTTGCCATGTGAACTGCTCTATGAAACTGAAAGAGACCTCAGTCCAGCCACCCTCAAGAGACTGCATCTGCTACCAAGCTGGCTATTCACCTACCCCAAGGCCCAGTAATTTGAACACTAGGTATTTGTCCAGGGAAAGAAAAATCTCTATCCACACACACAATAATTAAGAATCTTCTCAACAACTTTAATTCTAATAGCCCAAGAGCAACCAATAGAAGAAATAAATGTGGTTGCAGCACATTGATATAATGAAATATACTCAGCAATGGATAAGAATTACTGATCTTTGTTATTAAAAAAAACACTGATGAGTAAAAGAAGTCTTATAGAAAAAGTGTGAACACTTCAGGACTTCATTTCTAGGAACTTTTAAAACTCATCATCTCAGAAAGTAGGACTTTCTGAATTTAGAATGACTTTCATAGGGTCTGAGTTCCACAGGTTTGTGAGTTTCAAGGTTCAGTACATGTTCACAGACTTGCCTAGATCAAATGTTAAAACTGCAATGATAGGCATCTATTTTTTATATATGTGTGTATGCATGGTTGTGTGTGCACAAGCGTGTGCAGGTGTATGCACATGTATACAGAGGCCAGAGTACAACCTCAGGTGTTACCCCCAGAAACATTACCTACCTCCTTTTGACACAGGGTCTCTGACTGGTGAGGAGATCACTGATTCAGCTAAACTGGCTAACCAGCAATACCTAGGAATCTTGTCTCACCTCCCAGTGCTCACAACCATGCCTGGCATTTTACATGGGTGCTAGAGATCAAACTCGGTCCTCATGCTTGCAAAGAAGATTTACCAACTGAGTTGTCTCCCTGGCCCTGTCTGTCAGTTTCTGTAGGGTAACTGTGTTCATACTGACACTCATTAAAGAAAAATAAAGAGGGCTGGAGAGATGGCTCAGCACTCAAAGCATTTGCCTGCAAAGCAGAAGGACCAGAGTTTGATTCCCCAGTACCCATGTAAAGACACATGCACAAGTGGTGCATGCATCTGGAGCTCATTTGCAGTGGCTGGTGGCCCTGGTGTACCCATTCATTCTTTATCTTTCTCTGCCTCTTTCTCTTTCTCACTCTCTCAGATAAATAAACATTTTTTAAAAAGAAAAAGACATGCATCAAGGACTATGTAAGTAGACAGTGCATAACACAAACTGCACACTATTATAACTTATAGAAGCATTCCTTTGGTATCTAACAGTTTGCTTGTTACTAACTTCTCGTTATACTGGAGCTACACATATGTAAACATTTCATATGTAAACATTTACATATCTTAGAAATAGCTAACTTATTCTTTAAATCATTTGCTTTTAAAAAGTGTTTCCAACACAAGAGACACTTCACATATCCTTGTAACTTGAAGTTCCTCATGAACTTTCTTTAAAAGGTTACCAAAACAACATGTAAATTATAGTAAATAATTTTTAAGTGTAGAAAGGAATTTGTAAAAGAAAAAAAAAAAAAGGAGGTGGACCCTTCAACCATGAGGAAGGACAAGGCTGGAAAGCATTACCAAGGTGCTGGGTTTGGTAGCACATGTCTATAATCCCATCACTTGAGGCAAGGGGGATCACTAGACCAGCTTGGACTAAATAGCAAGACTGCCACAAGCAAAACATAAAATTAAAAATAAGATGTACAATCAAGGTTCTTGGAAAAAAAAAGCACAAAAATATTTCCACTCCATGACTGACTCATTATTTTACCCATTAAGTGGGTCACAGATTTGAGGACACAGAGCATTTCACTACAAAATAAAAATTGAAAATACATCAATAAAATGTATTGGCAAGAAAAAGAAAAGGCATTATTGTAATTCTGAAAAATCAGAACCTGGAATGAGTTGAGTAATTTCTGTCGTGTGAACTGTAGTAGGTACCAACCAAATCCACCTCCACATAAAACCAGCATACATACTTGGTTACATATGATACTGAAACGCCTCTTGTTATGCTAGTTAACTGCCAGGAAGCCTAATTCAAAATTCTTCTATTTAAGTACCATAATCTCAAAACTTGTTGAAATTCTTAAAAAAAAAAAATTCTGAACTTTTCTTTTCTATAAAAAGAGATCTTTGCTAGGCGTGGTGGCACACACCTTTAGTCCCAGCACTCAGGAAGCAGAGGTAGGAGGATCGCCTTGAGTTTGAGGTCACCCTGAGACTACACAGTAAATTCTAGGTCAGCCTAAGCTAAATCAAGACCCTACCTCCAAAAAACAAGAGAGAGAAAGAGCACACATCAAAATTGTATCAGTTCTTTAGCAAAAAGCATCACTTGTAGGAACTGAAGACATTACTTTACATTGATACTGATTCAAAAGCTTTGAGTGCTCTACTTTCAACAACAGAAAGGATCTCATCTGTACAAGACTCACATAAACTCCAGTCAACAACGAAATAAACTGGACCATTAGGAAGATTAGAAATAGTATTCTGAAAAGCATTAGTATTTTTATATCAATCATGGCAAATGAACATTATGTTCTCGTGTGGACAGGATGAATCCATTATTAATACAGCTTCTTAATAATTCTACTAATAAAAAGACTATGGTAATGTATGTAAAGTCATAAGCATTTAAATATGGTTTAAATTCATAAGGTCATTTTAAATGGGTTTCACTTTGTGTTATAGAACGGCAAACTCCTTTTGATAGAAATAAAGGCATTAGTTAAGGTCATCCCTTCCAACATTTGATGGCTCACTTGGTCTCACCTATTAAATTCCAGCTTTCAAACAAACAAAAAACAGAACTAACAACCTCTGGTACAACTCCAGGTTACCCACTGTGTGGGGATGTATTATTGCTCTTCAGATCCTCACCACATAGTAAACTACCTAGTTAGGAACTACATTCGACACCAAACTTGTGCCAGTACGTAACACCTGACCAATATGTAGGAACTATTTGTAGAACAAATGAACTATAATTTTACATGGTTCCATCAAGATTTACCAGTTTCCTCTCTATTTAACAACTGTAACTAGACATTTCAATGACTATATAATAACCAACAGTCAACTAACAATTACTGTTAACTGCCAGGCATGGTGGCGCATGTTTTAATCTCAGTAATCAGGAAACAGAGGTAGGAGGATCACAGTGAGTTCAAGCCAGCCTGGAACTATAGAGAGTTCCAGGTCAGCCTGGGCTACAGCAAGGCCCTACCTGGAATAAAACCAAAAAGGAATTACTCAGCCTATATCTAACAGAAACTAGATTTATCAGCCTATTTCTAACAGAAACTAGATTTAATGAAGTCTGAATGTTATGCATACAAGCATGAAAGTGTAAGTTGTCTACAGGATGTTATTTTGTTTTAATTGTGAGGAATTTAATTGTTAGTGTTCTGTTTTTCACAGTTCAATAACTGAGCTAAAAAAGTTCTTCTAAAACACACCAGATCAAAGGTTAAGTTCTTATAGTTACAACATGATTATATAGGCATTGACCGTTTGTAGCTTTACTTCAGACTAAGAAAAAAACTATCATTTACCCATGATTAATTGCAAAGAAGTATAGCAAGAAGTGATAAGAATTGTGGTGCACACCTTTCTTTAATCCCAGCACTGGGGAGGCAGATTTAGGGAAGGGGATCGCTGTGAGTTCAAGGAGTCCCTGAGACTACAGAGTGAATTCCAGGTCAGCCTAGGCTACAGTGAGACCCTACCTCAAACAAGCCCCCCCCCCAAAAAAAAAAAAAAGAAGTGATAAGATTTGTAAAAAAAAAAATGTGTTGATCAGATTTGGGAGAACTTATGCAAAGATAAGCAACTTCAGTTGAGTTGTAAACTTAGACCTTTCATTCAGCTAAAAAAAAATGAAGCCAAGGGTAGTGACACTGGCTTGTAAACCCAGCACTTTTGAGGCTGAGACAGGAGGATCCAAAGAGCTGGGCCTATCGGGGGAAAAAAAAAAATAGGGAGGGAAAGGCAAGAAAAAGAAATGCTATTTCATATAAAACAAGCAAGATCCTTGAATGGATGTCTACTTAGAGGAAACCCTGAGTCAATTCCCCACACTCTTCCTACCAGTAGCGTCTGCAAGTCTAGAATGCAGTGACCTAATGACTTTGTTTCTCAGCCACTGGCCATGACCCATTAATGGATTCGAAACACCATTTGTTAAAAATGAAGTGGAAGATGATACAAAATGCCACAGCATAGCACAGGTACAAGGCAAAGTCCAGTTTCTGAAACTTTTGATTCAATTCCATGTGTACGTGATATAAAATGTATTTCGAATATGAACTGCAATTTAAAAAAAAAGATCTGTGTCCCACCATCTACTCTTGTCTAAAAGCTCCAAACTACCCAGGTATAGGTTATAATAGTTTAAGCTTGATTTCACAAGCTCTAGATCAAACTATCTGAATCCACATCTAAGCATCACCACTTTCTGAGTGAACTTGGGACTTCCTTATTTTTATAATCTGCAAAATGAAGATAAATGGTATCTACCACGTTTTTGTAAAAATAAATTAAATACATAAAGCTTTCAGTACACACACATTTTGCACAACAAATGGAAGGAGGACCATACACTGAAATGGAGGGCTGGAGACCTAGCTCGGTGAGTATTTGCCAAGCATAAGCAAAGCTACCCAGCACCCTAAGAAAGCAAACAGAAACAAAGGATCTGTAGCAAGAAACTGAACAGAGGGCCCCTTTGGTGTAGTATCTTCAGTGTAAGAAGTAAGAAGTAAGAAGGTAAGTAAGAAGGGGTGCCTTTTCACGTAATATCTTTCTGTGCTTTTTGAATTTTACGACACCATTTGTAAAGTACACGCTTCGAATGTCTCCAATGTTTTCTTAAGATAGAACCTCATTATCTCTATTTTGAAAGTATCAACAAGGCATGATAGTCTGGCCCTTGGGTTCCGGTCTACATTTCTATCTTATAAAGTGATACTAACTTTCTAAAAGGAAATAATCAACACTTGCTTTTCTAAAAAGGCACAAGCAAATAATAATAATAATACACTCAGTTTAGGAATCTGAACGTTTTTGGAGAATTTTACACGCCAGCGACTTCTTCCTAAATCCTTACGCAAACTTAGCGGATCATCTTTGTTCATGAGAAAAGTGAGGTTAACTGAGATTGGAAAATAAATAAATAACCACGTCCACAACTTTCAAGGCCGCTACCTCTTCCCTTCTGTTGGGTCACCTGGGTCTTTGGGGAAAGGGGTGAGTTTTAGAAATTCCACCTGAGTCTCTCGCTGGGTTCTGACAGTATGTGACAAGAAGATCCTTAAAAACACTTGTTGAGTGACGATGAACTTTTGTCCTGTCCTGTCCGTGGGGGTGGAGGTGGAAGCTGGGGTGGGGGAGGGAGACAACCAGCGCCCCAACCACAAAGCTGCTGCAAAGCGGGTTTCCTACACTCGGGGAACTTGAAACAGTCCAAGTGTCCCCACATCCGGCGACGACGGAAACGTGGGACCGAGCGTCCCGGGACCAACACAAAGAACGGATCGGCACCGCGGCCACGCCCCCAGCGGGTCCCTCCGAGGCCAGCTCGGTCCAGGTCCGACCCCCGCCCCGGGATTCCACCCCCCCCAAGACCCCCGGGGAAGGAGAGGGGCGCGACCTGCGGCGAAGTGCAGGGGCGAGGACTTCCTGCCGGCCATGTCCTTGGCGTTGACGTTCGCGGCGTCCACCAGCCTCTTCACCCGGGACACGTCCCCATTGCGACAGGCCTCCAGCAGCTCCCGCAGCGCCCCGCTCACGGCCGGGACCCCGCTCCCTCCTCCCGCCGCCTCGGGGCTGTCGGCCGGACTCGACCCCGGGGAGGAAGGGGACGACGACGACGACGACGACGTCGGGGAGGAAGCGGACGATGGGGAATTGTTACAGCCACCGCCGCCGCCGACGGCGGCGGGAACCGAGGCTGGGGCGGCCGGGACCGCGGCGGAGACCCCCGCCGGGCACGCCGCTCCGCCGCCGCCGTCCACCGGGTCCGGGGAGCGCGGCCTGTCGGGCGGATCCCGACTGCCATCCCCCTCCGGCAGCGCTAGGCCGTGCCGCGGGGAGGCGAAGGGAGCCAGACCGCCGGCCGTCGGGGAAGCCGGGGCGGCCCCCGGGGCCAGGCCCGGACTGAGGGGTGGGGGAGGCGGCGGCGGCGGCGGCGCCGGAGCCCCCGGCGCGGGCTGGAGCTGTTGTGGATGATGGTGGTGGTGATGCTGAGAGCGACGCGACGCCGCCATCTTCGCACTCCCCCCACCCCCAGCGCGGTCACTGCGGCAACGGCCCCAACCGCCCGCCCCCACTTCCGGCCTCACGACCAATCAGCACCCAGAACACCGGAAGTGATACCCGACTGGGGTGGGCGGGACCCGCGAGAAAGGAGGGAAGTACGGGGAGCTTGGGAAAGGCCAGCGGGGAGGGGCGTGGCTTCCTGATGGTGGGGCGTGGCTTCGTGTGGAGGGGCGTGGCTTGGCTCGCCCTGGCGATCCTCTCCAGAGGTTTGAATTCTGCCTGGAGCCTTGGTCTAGATGGGAAGCTTCCTGCATTTCTCACCCTACCTGCAGGCCCCCGCACGCTCTGGTCTGTTCCCACACCTCCCGCAGTCTTCCCTGCCTTTCTGCCAACACCTGTACCAGGTATCCTCAGGAGCACAGGAAGCACTCTTTCAAATAGAGGGAGGCAGAGGGATCGCCGTGAGTTCGAGGCCAGCCTGAGACTGCATAGTGAATGCTAGGTCAGTCTGGGCCAGAGTGAGACCCTACCTCGAAGACCAAAAATAATTATAATTAGCACGTTGCTTTTTTTTTTTTAATGTAGTTTGTGGACTGGGGAGATGGCTCAGTGGTTAAAGGCGCTGGTTTACTCCGGTAAGGCCAGATTCGCAAGGTGGCACTTGCCTCTGGAGTCTGTTTTGTGCTGTGGCAGGAGGCCCTGGCATGCTCGTACTCTTGTCTGCCTCTTTTTCTGTATCTCTCTCAAATAAATAAAAATATAAAATAAATAAACAACAGCCAGATGTGGTAGCACACGCCTTTATTCCCAGCACTCAGGAGACAGAAGTAGGAGGATCGCTGTGAGTTCGAGGCCACCCTGAGACTACATAGTGAATTCCAGGTCAGCCTGGACTAGAGCGAGACCGTACCTGGTGTGTGTGTGGGGGGGGGGAATAAAAGCAACAACAAAAAACCTCTGTTGAGTTCTTGCCTCCTCCTCCCCACCAACTTCACCCTGTTCTAGTTCTGCCTTTGGTCTCTTGTTCTGATGGAGGACAGGAGGGATGCATGGAGGCACTTTTATCTAATATATTATCAAGACTTATTTGTGCTTCATGGTGTGGAAAGGAATCCACATATCCAGCTGGCCAAAAGCTCCCTTCTGTGTTAACTTCTGACCCTAGTGGTGCTGAAGGAATGCCAGACTCTGTGGTTTTGGGGGTATGCAAGCCTAACGACCCAGAGAAGACGATGATGAGTAATGACAGTAACACCAAACCTAGTCACCTGACCAAAGGAGCAAGACTGAATGACTCCCTTTGTTCTCATCCCTGTAAAGTTTGCTAGCTGGAGAGGAGATATGAGAGTGATCTCTAGAATGTTATTCCTCTGTGTTCTCCTATTGCTGGTTCTCTGAATAAAGCACAGCCTAAAGATTCAGTCTCTACCCATTGCTGTCTGTGGTTATAGTCCACATGGACTCTGGTAATAAAGTTGCATTTCCTTTCCTCTAAATTTTCACACTCTATGTATGTACTTTGTCAATCACCCATGTTTAAAATTGTTTTACAGACTACCAGGACTGGAATTCAGGTTTTGTCATATTTCAGCTATATACATTTGAGCAAGCTCTTTAGCCACACTGCCTCAGTTTCCCTTTGGTAAGACTGTAATAACAATAGTTTGGCAAATATTAATTAAAATTATGATTATGAATTCATAATTGTGAATTATGAAAATTTTTCCAATTTTTTTTGCATTGTAAAAAAAATGTATTTACTTACACGAGGGGGTGGGTAGGGTTCCAGGGCCTCTTCCCCCTGCAAATGAACACCAAACACTTGCTCCACTTTCTACATCAGGCTCATGAGTGGATTGAACCCAGGCTGGCAGGCTATGCAAAGCAAGTGCCTTTAACAACTGAACCATCCTACCAGTGCCTATCTTTGCCTTTTTCTCACCCTAAGTTAAACTCAGCTAAATGTGAATATCTCCCTTTTTAAGTTTATCTTGGCCTCTCCCCCTTCATTCTTTTCATTCTACTGTCCACTCCTGTGATGGTTAAGTTTTGTTGTCACCTTGAACTTTTTAGTCATCTTGGATGGGTCTCTGAGGATGTTCACAGGAAAGCAGCCCTCTCAGTAGGGGCCTGGATGTAAGGAGGCTCAGGAGAGCTAGAAATGAACATCCCTTCCTGTGTGGGCAGTGCAGGAAGGAAATTCTAGAAACACAGGAAGCCATTAAGTCTGGGAAAGGGTTACAAGACCTCCACCCTAAGGCTATATAAAGGGGGAGAAAATCTTCTGTCCTCCTTCACTCCCCCCCCCACGTTTTGTTGTGTGTGGTGTTGGTGATGGGTTTCTCTCTCTGCTTGGACTTGTGAAAGGGGGGCAGCCTCTTTCACCATTGTGGAACTTCCCTCTGGATCTATAGCTTCAATAAATCCTTTCCTCCCATAAATTGTGCCTGGTTTGGAGACTCATCCCATCAGCATGTGGCTGACTACAACAACTCCCAAACTAAAAGCCTCTTTGCTGTTTTTCATGCACCTTTAAAGATGTCAGTTTCTAGCGGGACGTGGTGGCAGAAATAGGAGGATTACATTGAGTTCTAGGTCAGCCTAGGCTAGCTTGAGACACTACCTTGAAAAATTAAAAAAAAAAATCCAGCTCCTGAAACTTCTTTTTCTCTCTTCTGCCTATATATGTGATTTTTTGTCTGTTCTTAAGAGTCATACCCATGAATAAAATAATCTCAGTGTGGTCTCCATTTTAGAAGTGTTGTTCAAAGTAATGTAGAAACTGTATACACAAAGGGCACTATTCCAACAGAGTGGATATAGATGGGAGATTCTGTGTCCTAAGGGGGGTAAAACAAGATTTAGATGGATCAAGCCAAGTGATAAATTTGTTATTATACATGTTCATTACTGAGTTTAATCAATGGGTTAGTTGATTTGGGTATATCAAGTAAATGCAGCAAGATCAGCAACATAATGTGTAGCATTTAGTTTTCATTGAATCTGAGATTACAGATTATGACTCTAGTGTCCCTTTATCTTATAAATGAGTGCCCTTCTTCACAGTAGACACTTGACCAAAATGTGACTAGATTAGAACACGCAGTACAACTCAAACCAGGCCTCAGTATACATTCTCCCGCTTCTGACGCATTTCTCCTGGGATTTTATTATACGGAACAGTCTAATTCACAGATCTTTATGCATTTCAAGGAACGCATACAGGCATCATGAATAGAAATTTCAATAGACAAAACTCAAATTTACCAAATAAACATAGAAATTTAAGTTTTTGGACTATAAGGCTATTACTACCTTACCTTGAATTCCTCATCCAAAGTATAAAGAATTTAGGCAAATCCCCAAAATCTAACCAAAGCATGTCTGCATATCAGGTTGCATAATCTAGTTTGTGCTAGTATTTCCATTAGATTTATGGATGAGTATTCTCTGAAGGAATGGAGCAGAGACTGGCCACTTTGCACTTTGGACCTTCTGCCGCTCTCCAGTGGGCTTCCATTGCTAGGTGATTTCTGTAAACCTTGAGGTGCACTAGGATCCATTTTCCCCAGGATCTTTATTTCCTTTTCAATAACCATATTGGTTTCTCAATAAAGAAATAAATGATAAACAGCAGACAGTGAGACTTTTGGCTGTGATGGTCACGATCCCCACCAAAGAAGAGGGTCCCTCTTTTTCATCACAATTTGGAAACTACTCCTGATGGCTTCCAGAGTGGAATGCCAGACCAGCATCCCTCTCTGGAATCTTCTTAATGCAGAGTAGAGGACAGCACTGGGGAGTCGTAGGTGAAACTCCCATGATATCTATGACTCAACTTCTGCCCCTGGAGTAAGGCCTTCCTGAAGGAGAGCATAAGGAATGTCTCATCTGGTCCCCCTGATAACCAGTTACTCATCTATTATAGAAGGAAGTAATGTTCAAGCTATTACAAAATGCATCTATTGTGTTTATCAGTACAAGATAAATAAGAACATCTCTGTTGGGTAGAATAAAAAGACTGAATTGCCTGAAACTACTAGTTATGCATTCTGAAAGTGCATCCAATCAATTGGAAATTGCTTTTTTCCATCCTCAGTGGAGGGTAGTGAAAGTACTTAACATTAAGTATTTATAAAGCTTATAGTCTTATATGGACGAATGCTGAGCTCTAACGTGAAAGGGCAATCTCATTATCTAATCTGTGGTTAAACACAATTCCACGAGGGATACATTATGTCATGGTAGAAAGAACAGACAGAACCTGGAGTCAAACAAATTTGGCCTTGAATGACATCACTGACGTTTATTAGTTCGCTAATCTTGGTAGATAAGCTTCAGTCAAAGAATCTGATTTAGGGCTGGAGAGATGGCTCAGCAGTTAAGTGCTTGCCTATAAAACCTAACTCAGGTTTGATTCCTCAGTGCCCACATAAAGCCAGATGCACAAAGATGCACAAAGTGTTGCATGTATCTGGAGTTTGTTTGCAGTGGCTGGATACCCCAGATTGCCCATTCTCTCTCTCTCTCTCTCTCTCTCTCTCTCTCTCTCTCTCTCTCTCTCTCTCTCTCTGTTTCTCTCTCTCTGCCTTACTTTGCTGTCTCTCTTCTCTCTGTCTCTCTGCAAATAAATAAAATATTAAAAGAAAAGAGTCCAACTTTATTATAGCATTTTCCTGAAGATTAAAAGACCTGGGTGTTTTGTAAGCATGCCTCAAATGAGAGCTCTGTTCTCCTATATGGCATAAACAAAATGTTAACAGCTCATATTGACTATGGATAACTTCCTCTTCTCAACTTCTTTTTTATTTTTAAACGTTTTAATTGGCTTAAAATTATATATATTAACACAACAATATGCTCAGTATCATAGGTTATTAGATAAAGCCATTGAATCCATGATGGCATTCCCTTTTATGCATTAGTTATTCTCCCCGCCCCATGACTCTTACATTCTTTCCACCCACTCATTCACAAATTTCCCTGAGTCATAGTGGGTAAATTCAAATTTTCCATTGTTATTAGGTTTGTAAAAGTCTCTAAAATTGTGTTTTGGACAATTTTGGGCACCCTTGGTGCCTCTCTCCATTGTCCTTTTGTAGGTTATCTGCCTTGCTGTGGGAATAGATGTTCTGCTCGTCATCCCAATTTCTTAGAGGTTGTGTTTGGGCTCTACATGGATCGTCTCCTGCTTGGGTGTCCCTCATCACATCAGGTCCCCTTGGTGGAGTTCCTTTGTCCCTGGCTCTCATTGCGTTCTGAAAGATACAAACAGAGTCAACTTCTTTTATGACAAAGAGGAGGCTTGGGAATAAGTATCCATCATTTAACATATAACAGAAATCTTAAACAAACAAGATTGATTTGTTTCTTTGTTTGATAATTCAGTAGCCCTGACAATCTCTAAGAATTAGAACTCATGGTAAAGAACTAACTTACTGTTTCCAAAAATTATGTCCAACTGCTATAAAACTGTGAGTATACATCACTCTGTTGCAAGGTCTTGCTGTTGAAACAAAAGAAAAAGCCAATAACGGGCGGGCATAGTGGCACACGTCTTTAATCCCAGCACTCAGGAACGGAGGAAGGAAGATGACCATAAATTCCAGGACACCCTGAGACTACCTAGTGAATTCTAGGTCAGCCTGGGCTAGAGTGAGACCCTACCTAAAAAAAAAAAGCAAACAAAAAATCCATTAACTGCAAAGAAGTTCCATTTCTGGACTATTTTCTGGTTTTTGTCCATGGGAGCTACATAAATGCTCTTTGAAAATTACGCAATCATAAATTTGTACAAGTTCTATAATTCAGTTGATCTTGGTGTAGTTATTCCTTGTACATTTTCAATAGTTCAGTTAGTCTTGGTGTGTTTATTCCATCAATATACTTCCCGTTGATCAGCCCAGATCCAAGTTCATGAGTAGTATTTCGTATCTTCTAAATCCAACTATTTTTTAACACTCTGTGCAATTCCCTGTCTGCAAAACTAACTGTACAAGGCAGAGCTATAGTTTAACCAAGACAGTGTCATGTTCTCATCTTAGTCTTAAATGAAGATAAGGTCTTCTTGTCAGAAATGCCCATGACAGCATTGACCCACATTTCTCTTTGAAAGTGTTACATTCATTCAGCTTAATTTCCAACCAGAAACCCACATGAATCTCAGAAAGCCACAGATGGGCAACAGTTCCAACAAATGCAATCATACTAAGCATTTTGTGTCAGATATTTTGTTATAAGAAAAAGCAAAACAACTTGTTGCAAGACTGGAAAATTGTAGTATTCAAAGATCACCTATATTGGTTGCGTAACATGCCCACATTAGAGTTCTCAGTTACTTTATGAAATAATCTCTTACATGCCAGGTTCGTATGCTGCAAAAAAAAAAGTGTACTCTACATGTTAAATGCTTGGATATAGATCCTAACTCTGTCACTATTTATAGGATTGACTAACAAGTTTTCCATCCTACCTTTTAACATGGAAGGATAAAAACATATTTTCTATGTTTTGAAAATGATAAGCAAACTTTCACAATAAAAACATTCTTTCCTCTGTGAACATTTTCCCCAAAGGTAATTAAAATATACAGGAACACTCCATTAAAGATTACTATAAGACTACCTCACTCATAATATATACACATGCCAGCTATCCCCCAAAGTTATAAACATATTTAGAAAAGTTCCCAAAAGTTCTGGAATATATTGGAAAGGAATTGTATAAGGAGCCAACAATACATGTATAATGATGTAATGGCTTGTGAAACTTTTAAGTACAGCCAATCACAATTGGGCTGATGTAACTGCAAACCAATAAATTGTGAGATGTGCTCAGAGTGTCCAACCTTCCCAGTTAGATTATGAGGACGCCCACAAGCCATGGGGAAGGTTATTTGCTCCCATGGCCTGAGGGGTTGCAACTACCACACACCAAGGTAATAACTACCTCTGGCAAAGAGCTCTGACAGCTGAAACCAGCAGAATTTATTGCTGTAAGTTGGGCAATAAGAGGCAATTGTCAGTCCCCAAACAGGTGGTGCAAGCCTTCCACCCACTAACTTCTCCTGTGATTCTTACATGGTTTCTTGACAGAACTCAGTAAATGAAATCTGTTTGATTTTAATAATGTGTGTGTGTGTGTGTGTGTGTGCAATTTGTCTTGGTACTGCCTTGTCCTCCCCACTCTTGGACTTGCATAAATATCCAGGATGAGCCCCTCAACATTTTTGTAAACCCACCCACAAGGTGAGGACATGGATGGCTGTTCCTCTTTAGTGTTCTTTTATCTTAAGTGAAATGGAAAGAACCATTCCTTTGGGGAAGTGAAAGCTCTTTGCTCTGGCTGTAGTCAGGTTTTAGGGGAAGTTGAGGCAACCAAAGAGGGCATCTCATCCTGGAAGTATACATGTTTCTTTCAAAAGATTCTGTTATGAAGCCAATGTCCCTGGGACGTGGGAAACTATCAGATCTTCCAAGACAACCTTGAGAAAAACCAGCATTGCCATTGTTCCTGAAGGCTTTGTGGTTCATGATATTTGCAGAAGACGTCTCTCACAGAAGGTGCACTTAGGACCATCACCAAAACTTTGAAAAGGGGGCTCAAGTGGTTAAGACAAAATCTAATGACCCGCTGGAGAAATGGCTCAGTGGTTAAGGCACTTGCCTCCAGTGCCTAAGGCCCTGGGTTCAATTCCCCAGGACCCACATAAGCCAGACCTGGCCCTGCTCTCTCTCTCTCTCTCCTTGAAAATGAATAAATAAAATATTTTTTTAAAAATCTAATGACCCAAGTTCGATTGCCCAGCACCCACGTACATCCAGATGCACAAAGCAGCGGGTTTGCAGTGACTAGATTCCCTGACATGCCCATTCTCTTGCTGTTTTTCTCTCTGTCTCTTTGTCTCTGTTGTTTCTCTCTCTCCTTGCAAATAAATAATTTTTAAAAATTTTGAAAAGGGCCAACCAGACAAGAGGAAAAAAAATAGCAAGGCCAAACTATTAAAGTCCTGTTTGATAACTTAGCAAGATAAGAGCCTCCCAGCCTTTTCCACCTGTGGCTGCTGGTCTCACTGGAAATGGATCATCCAAGCAAAAACCTCGATGAAGTGAATGAAGGAGATAGCATGGCTATAAAAGGGAGAAGAGAGTTCTAGGCCACGGGAACAACAAATATAGCACTCTGAGACAAGAAATAATTGACACTCCAAAGGAGTTCGTGTATTTAGAGCAGAATGGACGAAACAGCAAAGCGAGGGAGAGATAAGAAATAACGGAATTTTACCAAACCTTGAGGACAGAGCAGAGCCTTGAGTGAGTTGGGAGTTCTTAAGTGATTTGGAGGAGAAGAATGACATAATTTAATGTGTTTCGAAAGTTTACATAGAGTTGTGTTGAATACATACCCTAGGGAAAAGGCTATTAACATGTAATAAATGGTAGTGACCAGAAAAGGAAGAATGAAGATAACCTGAGCCACTGGATAGAAAGAATTACCACTTGTTAGTGAATTTGGGAGAAGAACAGGAGCTTGTTTTTGGCTTTCAAAGTTAAAAATTATTGTTAATAGAGAATCCCAAAGCTCATGGGGCTACCAGCCTGCCTTTTTTAAAAAAATATTTTATTCATTTTCAAGCAGAGAGAGAGAGAGAGCACATCAGGGCCACCACCTTGTGGGTCTGGCTTATGTGGGGAATTGAACCCGGGGCCTTAGGCACTGGAGGCAAGTGCCTTAACTGCTGAGCCATCTCTCCAGCCCTTAAAATTTTAAATACCATCTACTCTTATTATATGTAATATGGTGGTATTTTATGCATCTGGCTTTATATGGGCACTGTGGAATTGAACTCAGGTCCTTCTGCATTGCAGGCCAATGCCTTAACCACTAAGCCATCTCTTCAGCCCCAGCCTGCCTTTTTTAGCAGCAAAAAAAAAAGGTCCTGTCTCTAACAAGGCAGGAAAGGACGAACATCCTGAGGTTGTCCTCTGACATCATGACATGCACACACCCATGCACACGCACACACACCCCCCACCCACCCCCCCACAAATAATAATAATAATAATAAAGAATTACTGTTAGTCATTCAAGTGTGGTTGCATATATGGGCTTGGAGTTCAAGGAAGAGGCCAGAGTGAAGATAAAGAAAGCAGAGTCATCTGCATATAGAATGTTTCTAGAATCATAAAACTAGATAAGATCACCTAATGATTAACTAAAGCTAGAGAAAATATCTAAGAACAGACTTTGAGGCATTCTAAACCACTGCTGGGAAGAAGCAGCCAATGGACTGTGGATAAAAATAATACAGGATAATGTTCTGGAAACCAGCTAAGAAAGCGATCCAAGGAGAATGGCAGAATAACTCAGT
>PVHP010039744.1:0-16217 GCA_004024765.1 Zapus hudsonius | reverse complement strand
TGGTTTGATGCTATTCAATGTTTGGTTGCGTAATTTAAGGGAGAAAATCCTTTCTGTTTTAAGGAAGCATACTTTCAACTTAATGGAAGTCTAGTTGATCCTAATGAAAAAAAATGTTTAGGGACATTCACTCACTACGAGTTTATTGAGTACCTACTGTGTGCTAACTGCTGCTAATGTACTGATTGATTCCTTATTGGCATTTTATTTCTGAAGATAGCTGGTCAAATGCCAAGGCTTAAACACATGGTTAATCTGAACCATGTGAGAGTCTTGCCACACATCCTCCATATGCACTGAAGGGACTTAGGTACAGTATGAAACCAGCATTTATTACGTTCATGTCCTGGGGCAGGCACAATAATAGTTTTCAAGTAACACTAATAAGTAGAGAAACAAGCTCAGAGAGATGAAGCACTCCCTGGTCGCAGAGATACTGAAGTGCTTGCTCACTTGGGATCCAAACTCAGGCTTGTATGATATACTTTTTATTTTACACCACCATCAGCTAGCTGCCTAATATTTTTTTATACTTAAGCTAGCTCCAAGAGGAAACATCAGCAATTCTGGGAATGCCCAAATTAAAAACAGACAAAGTAAGCTGTAGCAAGAAGCCATCCCATAATAAGCAGACCACAAGAATTTGAGGCAAGAAACTCTTTCTAGCAGTTTCCAGTATTCTGGCCTCTGCACATGTAGCTATGCACACAAAGTGCACTTTTGCATTTCTAGGTTTACAATGGCAAAATTTGAACTTTTTCCTTCTTTAAATATTTTATTTATTTATTTGAGAGAGAGAGAGAGAGAGAGAGAGAGAGAGAGAGAGAGAGAGAGAATATGGGCATGCCAGGGCCTCCAGCCACTGCAAAGGAACTCCAGACATATGCGCCCTCTTATGTGTCTGGCACTGGGGAATCGAACTCAGGTCCTTCTGCATTGCAGGCAAGCGCCTTAACTGCTAAGCCATCTCTTCAGCCCATTGAACTCTTTTTCCTTCTAATCCCAACATCTTTTCATAGTAAGAACTCACAAATCTATAAGGCTTAACACTAATTTTTGCTTCAATACTATCCCATGTGTTATTCACTAATGCTGACATAGAAGACTCTCATCCATCCTTTACGCAAATGACTTCTTATTTCCTATTCTGTCATACCTATTACTCCATGTGTTACAGGTGTTGTGATGCTAAAGCCTCAGGCAATTTTACTTAAAGATTTAAAATTTTAGTAGTAAGGACAGATGGTGAATAAATGAGAAGAAAAATACAGAAAGAAGGTGTTTGGGATTGTAAGGTACCACTAAGGAAACAATTTGAGTGACATTATGTAGACTAACCAGGTAGGAAGGACTTCATCAGACAGGCTGCCATGGAAAGGTCTGAAAGACATAATTTAAGTTATGATCTAACTAATCAGAGAAAAGATAGGGAAAATAGGGCTGGAAAGACAGTTCAAGGCCCTTGCTCCCAAATCTTCCCACTCTGGGCTTTATTCTCTGGGGCCCAGTTCAAACCAGTTGCACAAAGTGACACATGCATCTGGAGGTTGTTTGCAAGAGGCCCTGGCATGACCAGATTCATTCTCTTCTCTTCTATCTGCTTGCAAATAAATATTTTTAGAAGATTGTGAAAATAATTCTAAACAAAAGAAACAGAGCGAAAAAAAAAAAACCACCCTCTGAGCTTAGAAAGAATGTGAAACGTTGAGGAAACTGACAGGCAGCTCATGGGAGGTGAAGGGAGACTAGACTTCAGTGTGTGAAAGAACTTCACTGTGTGCAGGCCAGGAGTCCCTGTGCTTATCTCTAGTATCACAAAGCATTAATCAAGATATGATAAAAATCTAAAAAACTAGGTTAAGCTAACAAAAGAGAGCAGGCTATATTAGTGATAATACATCTAGCTGATATTTATTGAGTGCCTACTAAGTACCCAGCACTGTTTTTAGTACTTTGCTTCATACGAACTGTAACTAACTGAATCTGACATCCCTTTCAGAATGTCATACTGTCATCCTGATTTTCTGGGGACATAAAAAGGTAGCACTAGGTTTTAAGCCACTTGCCCAAGCTTGTAAACAGTATATAACAGTCCTAGGGTCTGAATCCATACAGGTCATGAGCAGAGCTCCCTTCTGGAAAGGTGTTAAAAGGCTTTCATTTATGATGAATGGGAAAGAAACATGATTATCTTCTATTTTTTCCTCCTTGTGGTCATCATTTCTGGCTGAATAAAAATAATGTGAGGTTATGAGTATCTAGTGGGTGAAATCAAAACTTATGATTTTGATATGGTCAATTTGAGGCACAAACTCAACATGGCATTGAGGACTGACAGACACTTGGGTGAGTGAGTCAGAAGCTCAGGGGCAGGTGGTTAAGAGCATCACCCACCCACAGGAAAAGAATTTCAAAAGGGCCTGGGCTGGAGAGAGATGGCTTCAGGAGTTAAAGTGCTTGCCTGCAAAGCATAATGACCTAGGTGTGATTCCCCAGTTCTCATGGAAACCAGATGCATAAAGTGGTGCATGCATCTGGAGTTTGTTTGCAGTGGCTAGAGGCCCCGGTGTGCCTATACACTCTCTCTCTCTCTCTCTCTCTCTCTCTCTCTCTCTCTCCCTCTCTCTCTCTCTCTCTCCAGATGTATTTCTGCTTGTAAATAAATAAAATATTCTTTTTAAAGGTCTCAGAAAGAACTGGAGAAGGCAGGAAGAGAAGGACAGCAAAGAAGGTGGCTGAGGAGTGACTTAGGGGACAGGGGAGACACACAAGGGTGGTGTCACAAGAGCCAGAGAGGAATACCATTGTGTTGAGTGCTGCTGAGAGGCCACAGGAAAAGACAGTAGGCAAGGCAAGAAGGCTTGCCAACATGGCCACCCACATGTTGGATGAAGGCAAATTGTGGGGTCAGAGTTATGGTGACATTTTGCTATGAGGAAGAACTAAAGAATGGAGTGGTAGCTGCAGAAATGGGAGCCAGGAGGCGTTCGTCTTTCTCTAAATGCTGTGGAGTTTGGGGTGTGCTGATTGGAAATGAACTTGCCAACGCAGTTTGAATGAACACCTCAGGCTAAGACATGCAACCTGCAGGTCCAGGAACAAGTGGACAGCAGAGTGATTATTTAGTGAATGCTTCCCTTGTTTCTTAGAGACAAAATAATCATCTCACATGTAAACATTCCCAGGATTTCTAAGCTAGTTTGGAGCCTTGAATGCTCCCATAAAAGTCCTTCTGGTGAAGCCCCAGACTTGACAAGAGACTGTGCAGGGAAGCAGAGGAAAGTCAGCTCATTTCCCCAGGTGGAAGAACAGGAATGCTATAAGGAATGAGGCCATCAGACTTAGTTTCCTCCCAAAGGTCAAGTTGCTTGTGGAGGAATCGGTAAGAAAATCATCATGGTCTAAGTACTTAATGTAGTGTGAGAAATGCATCTGCCCAGATGTTCTGATGGTGAAGGGGCTGAAATCAGGAAGAGAGTGGTTCCATCGCTGCCAAGAGGCTGGTAAGACTAACAGGGAAGTGGGAAGTCCAGCTGTCATGAAAGCCTACATTTCTTTTTCTCTTTCATAGGATTATGATCTGTCCAAAATAGGGATATTACCACTTGTTCTGAGCTTCCTTTCTTTTTTTTTAAATATATATTTATTGTCCATAATGAGTTACATTATTTAGTGGGCAAACAATGCGTTGTTATCCCGAATTCCCCAATTCCCCCCCTCCCCATCCCTGATCAGTTGGATATCCTCCTCCGTGGGCTGTCTGTATTAGTCCTTGTGGCAAGGGATCCTGGATATCCTAGTATTCCCTTCCTTCACTGAGCTGTTGACCAAAGTGACCCATGAGGTTCCAAAAACAAGACAGAATTCTGTCAAGGCTCTTGAATGCCTTCCTTTCTTTTTAGCAGTATGGATTAATTTGTAGTGTCAAGGTCATGATCTCTTCAAGGCTCATTTTGTTAACATTAAAAATAAGTCTGTGTGTGTGTATGTGCGGGGCATGCCAGGGTCTCTCGCCTCTGCAAACAAAGGCATAACTGGCTTTATGGGGTAACTGGGGAATTGAATCTGGGCCTTCTTTACAGCTCCTAAGCTTTTGCTTTCTTTAAGAAAAAAGATGTTTATGAGAGGAGAAGAGAGTGAAGTGGGAAGGAGAGAAAGACCTGAAAGAATCGGAAGGGAAGAGGAAACAGAGACAGCAAGTCAGCTCTTGGTCTCTAGCACTCCTTATACTGAGGAAGCCATAGATACTCTGAAGATTCCTGGACTACAGTGAGCAGAATGGTAGCAATGTGAATAGATTCTTCTTTCCTTTACTTCTAACACTGAAGATGTGAAGACAGTGGTGTCAAAACAGAGAAAGTGATAAAAACAGAAGTGGGGGAACCCAATGCTTATTGTACAGTTCATGCAACTGTATTTAAGCTTTGCATTTAGAAACCAATAAATATTTTAGGTGCTGTGTATGAGTCATGGTATGTGCTTCTTTGGGCGATATGAAGGGTGGTGAGGATAGAACCTAGGCCTTGAGTAAGCTAAGCAGACACTCTACCATTGAGCTACACCCCACTCCACATCTTCTATAAAAAGGATGAAAGGAGAGTGAAAGAAGAAATATTCCCATAGTCTAATTTTAGTGACATCTATAAAACAAAACTCAGAATTTGTAAGTTAGCATCATGGACAAACTACCCATTTACAAACTGGTTGACTAAATAAATGATAGTTCTCAGTGAATTAGGGTATTGTGCTCTCAGTACACTGCCATGAAGAGGGGACTTCCTCATGTGGAAGGTCTAGCTAGCAGCTGAGCTGCACATGGTACGACGTCTGCCAGTACTGCCCATTGCTCTAGCTCTGATTCTAGAATAATGCTTCTTTTACACTGGTGTCCCTTACTAATTAACACAATGAACCCAACCAACAAACAGAGAGGATTACAGATCACAGGTCACCGAACACACAATATTTGGCAAAAGCAAAACTAAGTCAGTTCTAGAAAAAAGAGACTGTATTTATTCTGATATATGTGCTTCCCCATTTTTATAACGTTTTTCCTTAGTTTTGAATTAAAACTTAAAATATAACTGTCACTACACAAACACAGACTTATCACAAACACCACAGAAGTAAAGAAGGAAAGATTATGACCCAGAAAGCCTCAGGAATTTGTAGGGTTAGGTCAGTCTCTTTGAAACTCCTATCCATCCCTAAGAAAGACAGAGGGAAGGCAGAGTCAGCTAGTGAAGGAGAAGTGTGTGTGTAGAAACCTGAGGGGTAAATGTGAAGTCTGTAGGCTTCTGGGGGGATGGGTTAGTGCAGCATGGTCCCCAGGAAGAGCACAGGTTTGAACTACGAAGCATTGCTTGTGTTTCCTATAAGAGCAGTCCACAGGAAATCCCAGGCCTTCCCCTGGAGTCACAACCTGGAGTTCAGAAGACTGGGAGCTCCCGATGTGTCTGCCAGTGCTGGGGCAGGACCATGTGGGGGCTGGGTGTGTAGGAGGGGAACTCTTCTAGCAGAGGTAAGATCTGGGTTAAGTCCTTAAGGCAGATGACTCAACCAAATAGCAGAGGAGGTTTGGGGCAGCTGATTCTGTGCCCTTGAGTCAGGAAAGTCACCTTAGATTCAAGCACACCTGGCAGTCTTGAGAACTTGAACTTTGTAGGAGTCTCCCTTGGGTCAGTAGGAGAAGATGAGCATTTCTCAGAATGAAAACAACGTGAAGGGTGGTGGCTGGTGTCAGGTCAGAGTCTGGTAGCACAGGGTAAAACACCTTCTTGTTTGTAATCTATGCTGCTGTACTTCCTCTGGACTCCATGATTGAGCAGTAAGGATTAGAGAGGACAGTGTCCTCACTGTTCCTTCAATATACCTTGCAATTTCAGCACTGTGCTTTTACACACATTCAGTTCTGTCTCCCATACCACCTTCTGCTTCTCAAACTCTTACATGGCTTTCAAAACCTTCTTTATGTGCCAAGTTTTGAGGGAAGCTGTAGTACTCTGCTAAGTAACCCACGGACCCAGAGGAAGCATTTTATGGATTTCTTAAAACATCATTCTGCTAGCTAACTAACCACAGCACTGCAGCAAGGATCCTTTACAGAAATTACTCCTTTGGACATTTATGGTGGCTAACTCAACACAGGAATGTCGCCTTCATTTAAATTGGATACTAGCACCCCATTCTCAGCACATCTTATCAAATTAATGATAATTCCTCACTTTTCCTATTCTCAGAGTTACACCTTTGACCAAATTCCAACAAATATTAATTGAATGACTGCTATGGGTCAGACATAATGCAGGGACTTCACTGCTCCTGCCTCCATGGAGTATACAGTATATTTGGGACTCAGGTATTTAAGGGAGAAACTGTAAAACGAGGTCATGTGCTGTGATAGAAGTGTAACTGTGGGCATGTAGCCTTGACTTTGAATTGCATCCTTTGCTATCTAATTCTGACCTTGATATATCTTTTCCAAAGTGCTTGTGACTGAAAATCTTCTAAGCTTTTGATAGTTCTGGATTTTGAAATGTTTGCCTAAACTATTGACAGTTGTGGATTTTGAAGCATTTTAGATTCTGGATTGGAGTTAGTTATCTATCAAATAATTATTCTCATACTGAACCTTTTCTTCCTGATTCATGTAAGCCTTTTTTGTCCTATCCCTGTCTTATTACACACACACACACACACACACACACACACACATATATATATATATATATATATATATATATATGTATATATATATGTATACATACACATATAAACAACATACACATATGTAATATATATCATTTACATATACACATACAATGATCACTTTGTTACTATTTTTTATCTCACCTAAATATTTACTTGCCTTATATAAGAAAACTGTATCAAGCACTTGTCCCTTGAGAAGCTTCCACTTTTTAATTGTAAATGTGAAACTTGTTTTTATTCTATTTTTTCTCCCATCCCAGTTCAGTTTTAGAAGCAGTTGTCTGCACTTTCTCTGTTTGCCACCTGACTCAGGTCTCAGCCTCCCGGCTGCACCTGATTTAGATTCTCCCTATGATCATGACATCCTAGAGGTCTGTTTCTGGAAGATTATCTAGTATAGTGTTTTCTTAATGTTAATGTGGTATCTGAACCTGATGTCATCCTTCTTAAACTCTCATTCCTTTGGGATCAGAGTCACTGTCTCTTTGGCTTCCTTACTTCCTCTTAGAATGCTATGCTTGGAGGTCTTAGTTTCCTTTCTAGTCTATTCTTGATATACAAAGTTCTATCCTGAATCCTCTGACCTTCTTTCTCTATTGACACCCCTCCACAGAATTCTCCTGCTGCCATTTCTGAATTATAGTACATGCTCCTGACATTTGTTCAAATGCAACAAAATCTAAATGGAACTAAGTAACTTGTCATACTATCCATCTTCCCAGTCCCGGAATTCCATCGTGTCCATGCAGTCAGTACACACTTAAATAAGATCCTACCCTCCTTCCACATGTTGCTGGTTCCCAGGACCTCCAAGTTCACACCCATCATTTGACTGAGCATCCCTTACACTCTGTACTGGCCTTCAAGCCCAGCAGGCTCCTCACCATGATACCATGCCCATTCTGTCCACTGTCCACCACGGAAACATTTCTAAATTAGAAACCTGCTCATGAGTCCTCCCTGCTGAAAAGACATCATTGGCTCTGTAAGACCTTTGGGAACTTTATAATGACAGCCTGTGAGCCATATCCAGTTACCTCCACAGGCTATGTAGCCTTCAGAGTAAGAAACCACATTCTTAAAATTCTGAACACCATTAGAAGTGGCCTCTATTGTTCAGTTCTACAGTCTCCTCTAGTTTCTTTCATTGGGGTAGCCTCACTGATTCATGAATGGACCCTTAATCTCACATATCAAGTTCTTCCCATGGCATATGAGCTTTTTATGATTCAGCTCGGCTACCCTCCTATCCCATCTCATGCTTTGGCTGAGGTCTGCTAATGCCAAGGTTTATGTTTATCCAATGGAGCATGCTGACTAGTTACTTCTTTGCATCCTTGGACTTATGAAATGTGAGAAGTGTTGAAAATAAACAGAGGAAGAAACTCAAATGACAGAACAGGGGTGTGTATGGAGTAGGTGTGGTAAAGGGACAGGACATAAAATGAGTAAATAAAGGGAGTGGTGTGGGAATAATATCCGAAGGATTTGTGTCTGGGTTAAGGCAGGAAAACAAATGATTTTTTTTTTTCAGTCTTGGTGTTTCACTCATCATTGTAGTCTACACACAATTCTTGATCATTAGCAGGTATGTGGTCAATGCTTACTGGATAAATATGTGTTTGAAGAAACTAGTAAAACTTGATTTCCCAATACACCCAGGTGTCAGTTTCTCTTCACTTATACCTCTGTGTAACCACTGGTCATTTAGTGTTCACTCTGGTACCCCATATACTCACCTGCACTTTGCCCCAACTCATCCTAATTCCAAAGAAAGAAAATGGGGAATGAAAAGAGGAGCTTGAGAGAGTAAATCAAGAGAGAGAATTACATAGGAAAATAAAGCAAAAATAAGACAAATTAAACTGATACTATAAGTATAAACAATATTATTTCTAAGACTAATTTCAGGGGATTTGTTCATATATAAAGCCAGAAACTATGAATTCTGGGAGACAGACATTTCCTCTGTCATATGACCACTGTCTAAAGATCTTGCTGTTCACCAGTTCCATCATATTTGTCTTTGCTCATTGTATGGTTTGGGGTGTTCCTCTCATATTCCTCTTATCCCAGTCCCCCTTCCACATATAGACAAGCCATATGGCAGTGATCTTGATTTCACCATCCATAAGAATAATCTGATAAACTTGTAAAGTGCAGATTCCCAGGTGACAGGTGTAAGATGAGGAGGAAACATACACATTTTGAACAAGTTTTTTGTTCAAAGGATTTTGTTGTTGTTAAAATAGGGTCTCCTGTACCCCATGTTGGCTTCAAACTCATTCTGTAGCTGAAGATGACCTTGATCTTCTTCACATGTGCTGGTATGTGCCACCACACCCAATTTTTATGAACCTAAGGATTCTTGCATGCACAGTAAGCACTCTGCCAACAGAGCTACATCCTCTATCCCCTCCCTGGGGATTTTGAAGGAGACAAACAACATGCTCTGAAACTGAAAAAGATGAGTGCTTTAGAATATAAATGGTTTTCAAGTTGAGAGCAATCATTTATCTTTGGACATGGCCCAATTCTTTCACCATGATTACCTTTGGATGGCCCCCATTAATACAGATATTTTCTTATTGAATGGAAAAAAATGTTCTTGTCCTCTTCTCATTACAATTACCACATTTTCAAAGAGATTTTGCCTCTGTGCCCAACACATATATTAGGTACATGTTTCTGTGTCTAGGGCCCCAGACTCATTAAAGAGATACTCAGTTCTTAGGGTCTTTGTTTTTCAGTTCACAGCAGGTTGGCAGTCATTCAATTATGGTATAATTTGGTATTGCATCTTCTCACTTGAAACAGCTCATCTCAATTCTAATCATCATGTTCAAAGGCTCACTCCATCCAGATGCCATGGTTCCTCAAACTAGATGAGAGCTAAGCAGAAATATTTCTGTTTGGCAAGGGCTGGCAGATTTTTGGAGGCGTTGTCATACCTCAGCAGGGCACCAGTCAGGCTATAATTTGCCTTAATTGTTCTGCCCACAAACAGCAACAATGATTACCTCCAGCTCACTGGCATTCAAAGAAAGATTTCATACAAGCCACTGTGAAAACTACAATACTTTTTGCAAATACCTTTCTTGAGATTAGACTGCAAAGACTCTCTGCCCCAGGCCCTCTTGATTTCTGGTTGTTGACCTGGTATAGGTTTTCTTAATATAACTCACAAACTTGTCCATGGATCTCATCTCTGGGTGCACATTAGGAACATGAAGAGAACTTAGAGAAATTACCGCTCTCCAATAAAACAACCAGTGTTCTATATGCATAATTTGTTCCACCTGCCATGTTTACAAGGCACCCCAAGGAGAACTCGCTTGAAACCCAGCAATCCATCTACCTCCTAGTTCTAAGGGGTAATTATTGCCTCAACTAAGCAAAGAGGAATGCACAGCATGCTGCTAACAATGGCAGGTGACTGATGCCTGTGCCTCACACACTCACCCAGGTCACTGGCTCTTCTAATAGCAGCCAGGGTCATGGCACAAGGACAAACACAAGTCATTACTAATAGAAGAGGGAAGGAAAATTGAGCAGAGGCTTCATATCAATGGGCCACACCCAAAACCCAATTGTAAATATGGGCTTTATCCTTTCTCCTGTGCATCCTGAAAACATGGAAGATGGTCAGGAGGAGGAGATAGGCTAATGTTGTGCCAAAACACACACTTAGAAAAAAAACACAAGATGGAAACATGAAAGCAGGTGTTTCATTCCTATTCACTTACCATTAACTGTGCTTCCTGTATATTCTTTTATTTAAATAAAGCCCGAATTCCCATTTAGTAAGAATGTACACTGTTCTTCCTACTGTGTCCACAAAATAGGGCCTGGCATCAACTGTCTCCAGCTGAGGTCAAAGTGATTAAAGCTCAATACAAACTGTGGGGAATGGTCTGTTTTGTCACTAGCAAGAAATCCAAGTGCAAAAATACTCATGCTGATATAATGCACAAAACACATACTCATCTTCAAAGAGATTGTGCCCATAAGCAGCTACTCAAAGAAGGGCTTTTTGGGGACACACCCCAAGTGAATTGCAAAAGGTCACACCCAACTCCATCTTTCAGAAATGAGATAGGTACAACATAGAAATTAGCATACTGAATAGCCAGTCATTAAATGCTCCTTTCCAGGGCTCCCCGTGGGAAGAAAGAAGGGAGGCAGTGCAATGGGGGCGGGAAGAGAGAAAGTAGTTAACGTCGGACAGGCCACTTTGGAAACTCTGCCAGTCTTTTCATTGCATGGATGAGTAAAGTTAAAAGAAGATCGTGGGGTGTGAACAAAGCAAAAACAACATCTGTTTTGCCAAAATATAAGTGTCATCCATTTTGAATATTTGTTTTATCTAAATGACAAGAATGCTGGACTTTCAAAATATAATATTTTACAGTAAAGTTAACTCTATGTGATGCACTCCATTATCTTTCAAAAAATGAGTATTTTTCGAACACAGGATGGTGTTCTTCACAATATCTCTGACACAGAATTTGGGAAAAAGAAAGTGTAATTTTCATATTAAATTTATTATGTCTGAATGATGTCGTCCTCAATATTTTTAACTCAGATTATAAGAATTCCCTAAATTCTCCATCTCCCTTCACCACTGTGAACATGATGATTTACAATGAGCATAAACAGATCCATGCAGGGCTGGAAGCTTTGGTGACAGACACCTCTAAGCTGTCTTGGTTTCATTCAGCAGAGGGTGGCACTTTTAGTGCTTTGGTAACATCTGCACTTCATTGTCTGATTTAAGGACCTTGAATAAGCAACACCTATTTTGGTCTCAGCATTTCCATGGCTGGATGAAAACCAGCGATACCCCCCTGCTGGTCGGACATGTTTTACATTCTCAACCTCACTGCCTGCAGCATTAGTCCTCCCATAGCACCAGACCCATTCATTTCCCCCCCACTGACCTCCTAGGGCATCATTAGTGTACCCCCAAAGGCCTGTGCTGTCAATTTCAGTTAGCACAGCACTCAAAACCCTTTGTGGGATTTCCCAGACATCTGTAGGGAAGAAACCTCCGAATGGGAATTGCCAACACAGGAAGATGAGGAGAGATGAGAGAGGGGCTGAGGCATGGAGGGAATGCTATCTGGAGACAAGATGCAAGGCTAAAGATCGAAAGGTCAATGTGCAGACACCAATAATTATATGTTCCAGTCACTCAATTGCCAGCTACTTTATGGCAGACAAATCAATATCTATTGTCAATTTTCATGTCCAGCATTATGGCCTTCATGGGAGACAGGTCTTCTGGGAAGAAAGTTGGACGGTTCAGGAAGCAGGTCTGGGAGACAATGACTCATAACCAGATTTAATAATTGTATTGGTTTGCCTTGATGTTGTTTTATATTATATTTTGTGTTTTTCTTTCTTATATTTTGGCTAACATTTTATCTTCTTATAACTACTCACCCTGAATTCAGGCATAGAGACACTGATTATGTGGAAGGAATATCTAGAATAAGTGTGGAATTGAGTTATGTAAAGAGCAGTGTCAGCTGAAAATGATGCCACACACTCAGCAGAGTGAGCTCTGAGCTCCTAAAAGGTGCAACATCCATCCTGAGAATACAATTCTAGGATCCCTAGCTTCTCAGTTACTCTTCTTCTTGGGAGCGCAGTCACCAACAATGTCCATTTTTAACTAAAGTTGTTCATCCAAATTGAAATAAATTCCAGAATATAACATTTTGATAATGTTTTCTTTTTCCAGAACCACGCAGAGAATATGAGGGGCTTCATAGAGGGGGAAAAAGTCTACAGAAGAGGTTTTTCTAAAATGTGATTTATGCATAGGATGAAATTATTTTGTCAAAACATAATAAGTCCAAAGCTGTATTTATGAAAATACTTGGAAAACATTAGTCTCTGCACCAAATGCAACAAACTACTGTATCCTGCAATAAATCTTGCATAAATAATAGTATATTGTCCTTTGTCATAAATGAATTCATTTTCAAGATACATGTTCCCCAAATAAGTTATATTTATCCACTATGAAACATATCTTATAATGATCAACTAGTCACTTTAAAAATGTGACCTAACTTCTCAAAGAATACATGCCCTTTTCAGCTAAGTACTTCAGTGGGCATTTCAGGCTCAGTCAGATGACAACCGTGGTACCTTGAGGAGCCATGAAGAGATCTGTGTCTTACCAAATTGTGTTTCCAATCTTAAGGAAACCTCCTTAATCGTGAGCCAAACTGACATCACATTAAGAACCACCAATTACTAAGTGCCTCTATATGCCAGGCTGAGCCTTAGAGCTACATTCAGGTCAATGGTCTCACTGAGCTCATGGCAACTAGCCAAGTAGGTAACACGGAAACATCCCTGATCTGAACATTCCAAACACTATCAAATGTGACATTTGGTGAGCACACAACATGAAATCGTAAATTGGAAATTCAATGCTGACTTCATTTAACAGTCATGAAGCGGTCAGAAGGCAGACACTAGAAGTTGCCTAAGCTATATGGTATGACATATATAAGAAACAAATGAATTTTATGTTTGGATTTGGCTTCCAAGCCCAATATAACTCATTTTATATGTACAACTATTCCAAATTTAAAAAATAAAATCCCAAATCCAAACATTCTTTGTCCCAAGCATTTCGGATAGAAATATTCAACCTATATTTATAACCAAGCCTTACTTACCTAATTTAAGCAAGTGGGCCAAGGTCGCACAGCATCTAAGTGACAGAAAGGTCTGGGATTTCAGTCCTGACTGGAACCAGGCCCGGCAGATTATAAGCCTGTGCTCTTCCCCACTAAACTACAAAGCCAACCCTGTAGCATAGCTCCCTGGTCAGGACCTTGTTTATTAGAAGTTACTTTATTTAAGGGACTGCATGATCAAAAGTGCACAGGCTTATGGAGGTTACTAATATAAAATTCAGACTGATATTTCTAGATTTTTAAGAAAACACAGTCATTGAAACAAGAAATCAGATTTTTACATACTAAATTATAAACTAGAATAACACACAAACCTCAGGTATGAAAACCCATTGTGTTGGACTATATGCAACTGTGTAATAGTAAATGAAAAAGAAAACAGAAAAGTTAATAGACATGTCATGGGAAGAGTAGGCCTAGTTCTAGGCTAAAAGGGCTCGGCTCATGTCCAGTCACAATCCACCTGCAGAACACACACTTCCTGACATGGTAGCTGCAGGTGGCACCATACCTGAGCAGAAGCTGTTGCTGCTAACCGTCCTTGCCGAGCGCCCAGAACTGCTGGGGTTGAACTCTCTGCTCTCTTCCTCTGAGAAGGGAGACTCAGAGGCTGGGGACACTTTGTGCTGCTGCTGGGGAAGATGGGGCCGAAGAATCAAGCGTGGAATCCGGCTTCTGGCAATCTCCTTTTCATGGTGCTGAACTCTCTGCTCCTTCTCCAAGTGGGAAATTAAAAAGAAAGCAGTCATCTGCTTGCTCCTGCAAAGCTGGATTTCTACAAGTCCCATTTCTCAACACTGAGCCTTCCCAGTGAGCTCTGGATCTCAACTGCTGAAGTGAACTTCAAAACTCTGGCACTGTTGGAACCCTCCTGATCCTATGAGTAGCAAATGTGCAAGTTACACACACACAGAGACACACACAGCCACCCATCAGCAGGAGGGCCTTCCTATTCCAGACTCCTAACTCACTTTCTTACTCTGTCTTTTCCTACCACACTCAAGCTTTGAGTTCAAATTCTATTAATCAAGACACACACACACTCATTGCCACCCATAAGCAGGAAGCCCATCCCACTTGCCTAAGGCATCCCTAACTCTCCTTCTCACTCTGCCTTTTTCTGTCACAGTCAAGCTTTGGGTTCTCCAAGACACTTTATCATCCACAGCACTCTCTCTAGTTATTGCCTTTAGATTTCCACTGTGCTATTCTTGAATTACCTGTGACAATTTCACTTGTTTTTCTGCTCCTCACATAGTAGGCCCTTCTATCTGAGCAATTCTTTTCTGATGGATCACATACACTTTATCGCTAAAATCTTCCTCTTCCAGACAATATCTTAATTATTCATTAATATCCTGCTACTCAAGGCTTGTTGCCAACAGAGAAGAAAACAACATCCAATATCCAGGAAGATGGCTCCGCCTTTCACATCAGATTTAGCTTTTTGTTTTGCTTATAGGACACTCATGAGAAAAAAAAATTCTCTCTTTAAAAAAAGCACTATTCAAAAGCAGTGAGATGGATAAAACAAACAGGGGAAGAAAAATTTAAATATTTTTTTAATTTAAAAGCCAATGGGGTGTGACCTGATGGAATTTATAAAATAATGATATGTTATATTTCTAAAAATTTAGTTTTGGAAAATAAAAAAAATAACTTAAAAAGCCCTATTCAATATCTTACCATGTCTAGGTTTAAAAAATGCATACGAAGTAATACTTTGTGACAGCATCTTTCAATTTAAAAGTGCTTTCCCCGCCATGACCTTACTTAAAGGATCTTTGCACCCCAGGCTGCAGCACAGTCACTAATTCAAGTCCCTAAGCACGGATAAAGAAAATGAGGCTGTGAAGGCTGAGCAGAGAGCTGAGTATCAAATCCGCTGATTTTGGGATTGCCACCAACCCTGCCTTGCGAAGATGGATTCCTAGGAGCTTTCTGCAAAAATTCCACCGCTGCCTGCAACCTCTGCAGCTCAAAGAGGGCTGGGGCTGAGGTGACAAGCCATTTCGCAACATGACCTCCCCCTGGCTCTTTTCCCTTGCTTACCAGGAAGGGTCAAGGCCAAAGTAAACACCTCTGCGAGGCAGGCACAAGGCAGTGATAGAAGGAAAAACCCCTGCGAATGGAGAACATCTGAGGTGGCTCAGGCATCCGTGCCATCCTGGAGCCGAGAGCCGCACCCAGCCTGGGATCTGGGCTGCACATCCGTCACCCAGCAGGTCACCCACGCTGGGCACACTGCAGACTGAGCCAGTGCGGGGTCACTGAGTCCTTGGTTCTCAGTCACCAATACGTCAAATTCCTTTCAGTCACCACACACACACACACACACACACACACACACACACACACACACACACCCTCACCTCCCCCCAGCTTCAGGAGATAGGTTTAATCCTCTTAAACCAATCATCTTAATCCTCACGTCAATCCCCCAAATCTTTTCCTCCAGTGTTACCCCCCATGTGCCACATGCCACCCCGCAGCTCATGCCCCTCGGCCTTCGCGTCCCCACCACCCACCACCTCCTTTCCCGGTGTTACTCCAACTCTGAACACTGCCCCGTCCATTTCTCATCCCACCCCGGTGGGTGCCCACCTTCCCCGGCCCCCTTACCTTGCTGTCTCGGAGGGGCCCCATCGCGCCGCCGCCCGCCGGCTCCCCGCGCCGCCGCCGCCGTCCAGGAGGAGGCACCTGCGAGCACCGGGCGAGGGAGGAGACTGCGCTGAGCCGCGGCCCCGCGTCCGTCCGGAGCGGCCGCGCTACGGAGGCACGCCCGCC
>PVHP010039743.1:0-16184 GCA_004024765.1 Zapus hudsonius | reverse complement strand
CAAACCATGCGTTGTTATCCCGAATTCCCCAATTCCCCCCCTCCCCATCCCTGATCAGTTGTATATCCTCCTCTGTGGGCTGTCTGTATTAGTCCTTGTGGCAAGGTATCCTGTATATCTTAGTACTCATCCCAGTCTTCCTGGCCCAAGTGTGTTGTTACTGATGGGTGTCATGCCTCCGGTCAGTCTCCCCCACCATTCTTTTTATAAGCCTTCATTTGGACATACCTTCTCATTCTGCTTTGGTAAATACCTAAAAGTGGAGTCGCTCTGTAGAGATGCTTTTTACATTTAATAAGATGTATTGGGTGGTAACTGTGGTGTTTTGAACAAGATACCTCCCATAAACTCATGTGCTCTGAAAGTTTAGTTCCCAGTTGATGGCAATTTGGGAATTGGAGCCTTGCTGGAGAAGGTGTGTTGTTGGGGGCAAGTTTATGGGTGCCATCGCCAACTCCCCCTTGCTAAAATTGGGCTCACTGGCCAGGAGGTGATGTCCAGCCTCTGCTCTGCCGTCTTTCCCCTGCCATCATGGAGCTTATCCTTGAGACTGCAGAGCCAAAATAAACCCTTTTCTCCCATCAGCTGCTTTTGGTCAGGTGTTCGTCCCAGCAATGAGAAGGTTACTACCATAACACCAGTTCATATGTCTTCCAGCTGTGTGTGAAAGTTCTGATACCTCTGTATTTTCACCAAGATTTGGTATGGATTGTTTTTAAGCTGTTCTGGTGGTTGAGCAGAGTGATCTCATTGCAGCTTTAGTTTGCATTTCCCCACTGACGAGCAGTTTGTGTTTGTTTGGTCACTAGGTGTGTTTTCTTCTGAAAGGTCTGTTCAAGTCTTCTACCCATTTCTTTTTCCCGTTTTTCATTTTTAAGATTTTATTGACAACCTCCCTACATATACGATATACCATGATCTTAATCCCTTCTTTCCAACTAGTCCATGGTCGGTTTTGATGTCACATTTCCCCTCCTATTAAGCAAGTCTTGTATAGGTAGTGTCAGCTTGTGAGGTCATGAATGCCATGGCCACTTTGTGACTGGAAGACAGTACTGCAAAGCACTCCTCCCTTCCTTTGGCTCTTACATTCTTTCCATCACCCCTTTTGCAATGGTCCCTGAGCCATTGAGGGTGTGATAGAGATGTCTCACTTAATGCTGAACATTCCACTGTCTCCACTTCTCAGCACTATGGTGAGTTTTGAGTTTTCCTGGTGGTCGCCATCATTTGAAAAGGGGTTTCTCTAACCAGAAATGAGAGTAGCATTGCTATGTGGGCATGACCTTGTGTGTTCAGAGGGTAGTGTAGTGGGCATAATATATCCATCCTTCTAGTCAAACAACAATAATAGCTTTTCCCCTAGAGCTTTTCAGTACCAGACATGAATTCCCTTCCATGAAGTGGGCCTCAAATCCAAGGAGAGAGCAGTTGGTTTCTCCCACAAGAGACATGCTGCCATTGAACCAGTGAGCACATTTTGCTTAGCTGGCCAGCTGTAAAGCTTGCCAGATCCTCTGCTGGTTAACATTATTGGTGACTTTTCTTCCCCTGGGCAGCATCGTGGTAGCTGGTCACCAGGCTGGGGGCTTCCAGCTCAGCTCCAGCTTGATTTCTCAGTGTCCTGCAGCCTAAGCAACAGGGTCTTACCATCCAGTCCTGGTGAACAACCTAGAGCCTTGGCAATAGCCTTACTGCTTGGGGGTCTGAAGAGCCTCCCTGACCAACAGCTCTCACTGGGAAGTATCCTACCCTTGACACCGAAATTTCCTGGCACATCATTACCCACCACACAGGGCACTTCCGCCCAAACTCTTTTTAACACGGATAGTTTTTAGCTAGCAAAGAAATAAGCTTTTGTATGGCTTATTCAGAACATCTTTAATTTTAATTAACTTTCCTCCCACCCCCTTCTCTCCTCCATCCCATCCTCTGACCCACACACACCATTCCACCTCTAGCATTCTGCCCCTCTACTTACAAATCTAGTACTTCCTCCCTCTTTCTCCCATTTCTTATTGTATTGTTTGTCTTTTTTGTTAACTTGTATAGGAGATTATGTGTTCTGCCTGCAAATCCTCTGTAAGATCTGTTTTGTTTTCCCTTCTGATTCAGTCTATTCAAGATGGTAATGGTGTCTTTTCGATGAGCAGAAGCATTTAATTTTAAGTAATCATGGTTTTATAAACTTTTCTTACCTCACCTTCTAGAAGTGTATGTTTTGGGATGGTATCTTAGATTCATTTCTTGATGGTGTGAGTTAGTGTTAAGGTAATTCTGTTCTATACAAGAAGTCTTAAAGGCTTTCCTCATTGATTGACCCAGTGTGGACTCAGAAGCTTGGTCCTGAGGTCCTTTCATCAACATATATTATTGAACACCCGCCTGTGTTGTGTGACCTACACAAATCTCTGAACATCTATAGGCCTTAATTTCCTCCTGTTAAAAAAATAAAAAGATTACTACTGCTACCTTCCTTAGAGGAATGTTTTAGAAATAAATTTATCCATATAAAATGCTTAGAGGAATGCCTCATATTTAATAAGCCTTCAGTAAATTTTATAAAGCTTTTGGTAAAGCTATTACAATGTTCATTATTTTAATTTGGTTTGTTTTAGAGGTTGAGACATAGTCTCACACTTGAGCAAACTCGTAGCAGTCCTTCTGTCTCTACCTCCCTACCTCCCAGTTGCTGAGATTACAGTTGTGTATCACCCCACAGGTATTTACAGGAATTTGGGGGCTCCTTGTACGCCATTGCACTGATAACATGGGGTGTTCCCAGATCCTTGTCTTATGAATTCAAAGAATGAAATCTATAGACCAGGGGATAGGGTTCAGGAAGATTTTATTGTAGCTTAGAGCTTTAGAAGGGAGAAGAGAAGGGGCCTTAAACCCAGAACTAAGAGAAGGAAGCAAGGTGGAGCTCCTGCCCAGGGAGGCAAGAGGGGGTTTGAGAAGCCCACCTCAAGACTCAAGTCTGGGGTGTTGTTTTTTTATGAGGAGTGGCAACATGAGGAAGACCAGGTTTACAGGTACTTTATGAGCCCCATAGATGGGTGGCTGGTTTAGCCAGTTTACTTCTGAGGCCAGGAGTCTGGGGTCAGGGATTTTTTGAAAGGGGCAGTCTTCTCAAAAGGTTAATTCTTGGCTGGAGAGATGGCTTAGCTATTAAGGCATCTGCCTGCAAAGCAGAAAGACTGGAGTTTGATTCCCTAGGACCCATGTAATGGCAGATGCTCATATGTCTGGAGGTCACTTGCAGTGGCTGGAGACCCTGGCACACCCATCCTCCCTCCCTCCCTCCCTCCCTCTCCATCTCCCTCCCTCCCTCTCTCTCTCTCTCTATCTCTATCTCTCTATCTCTCTCTCTCTCTCTCTCTTCCTCTCTATTTATCTCTGTCACACTCAAATAATAAAATATTTTTTAAAAGGTTAATTCTCTAGGAAGGGAGTGGAAGGACTCCCTAAGGGGGAGAGATAAGGACAGGCCAGATCCTCTTGACTTCTAACCTGTAGTAAAGTGTAATGACCTAGATTTTCTCCTACAGGGCCAAGGATAATTTTTGCACTTCGCCAGGAGAAAGCTATTCACTTTGGGGCCCATCACCCCTAAGCTGTCTAGCCAATTTCTGTTTCCTATCATTATTTTATAACTATTTTTTCTCTTGTTTACTATTTATTTGTATTAATAAAGCATTCATTCATTCAACATATTTTTATCAAACACTTAGCTTCCCATTACGGTAACAAAATACCAGAGATAAGCAACTTAAAGAGGAGAGGTGCAGGCCTTTAATCTTAGAGGAGGCAGAAGTGAGAGGATCACCATTGAAGTTCAAGGCCTCCCTGAGACTACATAGTGAATTCAGGTCAGCCTGGGCTAGAGCAAGACCCTACCTGGGGAAAAAAATAAAAAGAAAGAGGAAATGTTAATTTTGGCCCAGTTCTCAGTTTCAAGGATTTCAGCATGTGGTTACATAGCCCTGCTGCCACAGTGAGTCAGTGGCAGGAGTTCACTGCAGAAGACCTCTGTGTTCCTCCTAAGAGCTAAAGAGCAAACAGAGAAAGGAGGGGGCCGGGTCCCAATATCCCCTTCAAGGGCACACTCCTAGTAACTAAACTTACTTATTTCTTTCCTCCTTCCTTCCTTCCTTTCTTCCTTCCTTCCTTAAGTAGTGACCCCACTACCTAAAGGTGCTGCCACTTCCCACCGGCAACCAACCTTCAACATGCGGCCTTAGGGGCCGCTGTCCAAACCACAGCCAGCCCTGCACACCAGCTCTAACGCAGGAGCTGTGCTGAGCAGCCAGTGGGGCTCACAGGGCAGGGCTGCTCTCCAAGATGAGGGGCACTAACTGGCTGGGGGTGGGGGCAAGCAGGAAGAAGGAACAGAGGCAGAGCCTCTCATAAAGGAGGCCATCTCATGGGAAGAACCCTGTGGCCAAAGGTGGGAGGCAGCCCAAGTGCAGAGGCCTGTGCTGCTGGATCAAGTCAGTCAGGTATACTGATTATCTGGTAAAGGCTTGTGCTTTCTTTCACCCATTATTTTATGATCTTTCTGACATAATGTTTGTATGTATATGTTTTCACCATTTTTGCATTAGTGGAAAACTCTTGAATTAGTATTACACTGCTTGGGGTTATTGAAGGTAGGGCGGTAGGCCTGTGGCTGGGAGTTAGAGGGGAGCACCCCAGCCACAGCGTGCTGCATGCTGTTCCTCGCAGTAAGTACACTTCCAGGGAGATGTGTCCATGTGATTCCTGAGCCCAAGGCAGTAGAGGGGCCTGGAGCAAAAGTGCAGGAGTACCACAGGACCACTTCTGTTTGGGAAGTAATAAGATGACTGCTGCTGATTACTTATTTTTAGATCTAAGCTGGAACCAGAGCCAAATACCAAGAGGAGAGAATCCACATCTGAGAAAGTCTCAGAGACTGCTTCACAGGACTCGGAAGAAAAGCCTGTGGCTGAAGAATATCCAGGTATGAATAAAAATGGCCTGTTGGCAAGAATACAAAGCAGGAACAGGACCCGTCCTGGCCCTTGCTGGTGTGCAGCTGCACAAAGCATGGCAGGCCAGGAGGGGGCAGCAGCTTGTCAGTCAGTTGGGTGGGAGGAGGCTGGTGGGGCCAGGAGGAAGGGTTGCTGGCCTGCGCTGGGCAGCATGGGAACCAGAGCCCTGTGCTGACTGCCAGAGAGTCTGGAGAGCTGTGGACCAGCAGCAGCCAGCCTTAGTGCCCCAGGGTGGAGCAGGCTTGCTCAGGGGCAAGCCAATGAGATATGATGAGTGTGAGTGTGTTTTTCCCCTCATCCTGGACTCTGGGTGGCTCATGACTTAAAAGGGTTCCTAATACACAGTGTCGGGTCTGGGTTACACAAATGACGAAGCAGGTACTGAATGAGCTCAGAAGCGGGAAATCTTTATTGCCACAGACATGCAAGCTAATCGACTAGGGACACAGCCAGACTTGGAAGCTGGGACTGTGTCCCCAAAGTGTCGGCTCGCAGGCTGTTTAAAGAAAGAAACCACAAAGGGGTGCTGGCCAGTGGCCCGAGGGAGGAGTTGGGGAACCTTCAACAGGATTAGTGAGGTCCAGGTGAGGAGATGCCCTGGGGTCCACTCTTAGGAACTAGTGGTCTCAGAATCAGGATGTTGGCAAACTTTGCCATGGTAACTTTAACAGGATTGGTTGGACCCAGGGGTGGGATAGCAGGGACTTGCAGTTACAATAGCAGAGTAGAATAATAGTGGATTAGTCATTTTGACATGGTTGCTGAGGAACAGGGGAGTTCCTTTGACCTAGAAGCACTTGGACCCCAGCTCTCATGTTCATGGCACACTGCATAGGCTTGTCTATTTTAAAGTGGGGGGAGCTGGGTGTGGGGGCACGCCTTTAATCCCAGCACTCAGAAGGCAGAGGTAGGAGGATCACCATGAGTTTGAGTCCAGCCTGAGACTCCGTGGTCCACAAGGTGTGGATGGACTGCACCAATCATGATTGAGCATCCAGATGAATGTCTTCTTTGAGGACAGAGCCAGTTTGCCTCCCGTGTGTGGAGCTGAGGAGAGGGACAGAGAGGCTGCTGTGTTGGGGCACCTGGAAGGAACCAGCAGTTGCAGGCTGGGGAGGAGGAGCTGGGTGTAGTACTTGTGAAGGTGAGGTGCCTAGCAGGGATGTGGAGGAGGGAGGTGGAGTTCCGGCTCCAGAGGACAGGGTCTGGGCTGCAGACGGCATTGCCCTTGTAGAGTGAGCTCCACGAAGAAGTAAGCTTGACAGAAAGAAGACGGCAGAGGGCTGAGCCCTCCTCACACTTCCAATCTTCCTGTCTTTCTCCCAGCATTGCTCATTTGTGTTCTTTGCTCCCAGTCTTCCTGCTAGCAGGGAAGCTCCTCAAAGCAGGGATTCTGGATTCTGTGCACTACCACAGATGGAGGTTCTAGACTCAGTAATGCTCAGTGCTCTCCCCAGCAGGCATTCAGAAAGTCTTGTTGGGAAATGTGGGCATGCACGAGGCCCACCTAGAGTGCTGGCTGCTGAATGCTGTGGTCAGAGTGGAGTGATGCACTAAACGTCGTGCGAATTCCAGGCCAGCCTGGGCTAGAGCTAGACCATACTTCAAAATACCCAAAGAAAAAAGGATTGGGGGGGTAGGCCATGCCTTTAATCCCAGCACTCAGAAGGCTGAGGTAGGAGGACTGCTGTGAGTTTGAGGCCAGCCTGGAACAGAGTGAGTTCCAAATCAGCCTGGGCTAGAGTTAGACCCTGCCGAGAAAAACAAACAGAAGTGGGGCAGCAGTGTTCATC
The DNA here is from genome assembly GCA_004024765.1 of Zapus hudsonius. Lineage (NCBI taxonomy): Eukaryota > Metazoa > Chordata > Mammalia > Rodentia > Dipodidae > Zapus > Zapus hudsonius. Next base: position 9,376 of record PVHP010039743.1, on the reverse strand, counting down.
TTGCAGTGAGGAGGGAGATCTCAGTAGTAGTAGTCCAGCCTTCATGTTCCAAATGGAAGTAGAAAGACAGCGCCCAGGCACCGCCTCATACCCTCTTGGAGGGCCAGAATGACAGGCTGTAGCAGGTATGGAAGGGAGAGGGGGAGGGAGACCCGGGCCGGCCATACCACACAGGCCCATGTGCTGACAAACATACATACATACCACTGGGTACTCTGAAGCTGGGCATGACAGGTTCTGGCTTGATCTGAGAACTGTGACTACTGAGAGGAGTTGGAAAGGAGGCCAGTGGGCATGACAAGAATCTTTTGCAGCAACCCAGACACATAGCATCTGGTTCGATTCCCCAGTACCCACTTAAAGCCCAGCACCCAAAATGTATGCAGTGGCAGAGGCCCTGGTCTATCCATTCTCTCTTCTCTCTTCTTTCTCTCCTCTCTCCTCTCTCTCTCTCTCTCTCTCTCTCTCTCTCTCTCTCTCTCTCTCTCTCTGTCTCTCTCTTTGTCAATAAAAATATTTTTTTAAGGGCTGGAGAGATGGCTCAGCAGTTAAGGCACTTGCCTGTAAATCAGACAGACCTGAGTTCAATTCCCCAGTACCCACGTAAAGCCAGATGCACAAAGAGTTCATTTGCAGTGGCTGGAGGCCATGGCACACCCATTCTCATTCTCTCTCTCTCTCTGTCTCTCTCTCTGTCTCTCTCTCTCTCTGTCTCTCTCTCTCTCTCTCTCAAATAAGTGAATAAAACATTTGTAAAAGAAGCATTCAGGTCATATTTTGGGTCCCAAGGTCAGCTAATGCTTGGAGCTGTTGGCAGAAGGGGCATCGCTGCCATGGTGGGCAAACCTGGAGGAGTGCAGAGGGAAGGGACTCCATATACTGTCCATACGTGTTCAGTCTGAAGTACCTGCTGGTTATGCAAGTGAAAACCAAGTCACCATTGGAATGAGTAGGGAGAGCTTAGTGCTGTGTTCTTTGGGGATCCCAAGAAACAGGCAGTTTAGAGCCACTGCCTGGATATAGATACTCCTGAGGAGGATAGGATATGGGCAGGGAGAAACAGGCCAGGGCAGCCAGTCCTGGTGTTAACAGGGTAAATCTCCTGCCCCTAGAGCCAACTCCTCTCACTCCCCAGGGCTGTGTGTCTGCCCTTTTTTCCTTCATGCCAGATGAAAGGTAGTTAGTTTCTCACTTGTGTAAGGATTCTGCTAAGTGTTCTACAGTGGACAGAGCTTTTATGCCTGGTCTGTATGGATGGTGAGCTTTTACTTACCTTTGCTTCTCACTGGTTTCACTTCCCTGTTATTCTCTGTCATTTGAAATGGCATGACATTTGGTACTTGCTTGTTTGGTCATCATGGTCACCTCTGTGCTCCCTGTTGGCCCGCCCATGTCTGATTGTAAGGCCTTTACTTTCAGTGTTCTCCCATCTTAATTCCTGAGCAGGGAGTTATGGTTCCTGCCCCTAGGAAGCTCACTGTTGCCAGGGAGAGGGTAAGAGTCTAGGTCCAGGCGAAAGCAGGTAGCACCCTCAGAGAGAGCAGAGGTGGGAACAGAGTTCAGGCAGATAGATTGGTCAGGGGCACCATGAGAAGAGGCAGCCCTGAGAAGGGAGGTAGTACCTGAAAAGATGGAAGCTTAGAAAGTTCTGCACAGAAGAAGTGGCATGAGTAAATGCACAGAGGCCCAAAAGCATAGAGTGTAGTAGTCATCAAACTCGGGAGGTCAGAGAAGCACACAAGGGAGCAGCAGTAGGCGCGGTGGTTGGAGGCCGGCCATAGAGGGCCTCGAGTGCCAGCTCAAGCTCCTGTAGGCACAGGCTGTGCTGAGTGCTCTGTGGGGCTGATTCCCAGAGCAGCAGGTCAGGATGGTTGTAGGTGGCCACTAACGAGCCTGTTACAGAGCACAAGTTCTCTTAACAGAATTTTTTCATCCTAACTCAGAACTAATTCATGCTTAGATCCATTAGGAACAATGTTTGGGTGGTTCTAATTTTGGTTTTCTTATCCTCAAAAAAAAAACCAAAAGGAAGAAAAGAAACAGTAAAAGCCTAAAATGAAGATAAGAAGGAGACAGAGTTCCCATGGGTGGGGTGATGGGTGAAAGGAGTACATGTTCCTCCATAGACAGCAGCACCCAGAACAGCACCACTCGGCCTGCATACCATGTGGGTGTGTGTCTCTGTCTGTGATGGCAGTCTGGGGTTTTCACCTTTGCTGAGATGTGGGTGACGTGGAGACTTTCTGTGAAGGCATGTTTCAGCATGCTTCTTGCACACGCTTGGTCTAAACTGCCATCGTGATATGCTTTTCTCTACCACAACTTTTACCCTCCTCATGGGTTTGAAGTCAGCTATGGGAAATTCACTAAGGCTGAGGAGACAGGAAGAAGATGTGGCACTTGCTTCTGAGGCCTTACATGCCAGCAAGCCCTGTGACAAAACCACACCCCGTCAGACTTACCAGAAGCCTGTCTTTTTAGGAGCCAGCATGCGTGTACCAAACAGTTTTCTGGATTCAGATGCTCATCCTGTCCCCAAAGCAAAGCCATGTTAGGCGGATGTCCTAGAGAAAGACCCCCACACACAGCGTGGGCTGATCCTGTTGTCAGGGGCTGCATCTTTGTGGGCCTAAGTGTGTGACCCCGCTCAGCTCTGTGGTCACATTCCCATTTCCTGAGATGCCTGTCCTGAGTGAACAGATGACCTTCTGCCTGTGTTCTCTGTGTTTCTCAGACTTGTTGTTGTTGTTAACAGAAAAGTCTGTGGCTGAAGCACAAACGGACCCGGGAAGCTGGGGAGATGGCAAGGGTGATGACGAGCTGTCTCCAGAAGAGATCCAGATGGTAATGCTCTCTGTCATCTTTGCTATACAACTAGCTGTCCTGGGGCACTTTCACTGAGCAGGAGGTCATGCTGAATGCCCTCGTTTTATATTGAGTTTTAAAAACTATAAATATATGTGTGCATACATACACATAGCACTCACCCACCTTAACTTCCTAAGTCCTGATATGCTTTTCATATGGTTTAAATTTAGAGTAGCGTAATTAAAGAAGAAACTGCCCCACGATGACTGTGCTAGCACCACATGTCTCACCAGCAGTACAGTGGTCTTCTGGATTCAATGCAGCTCTGTAATTGTGCTTTTCATCGATTGAGTCACTGGTGGTATGGAACTGAGAAGAAAGTAAGAGTGGTGACTAAAAGCTAAAAGCAGCACCCCCACAGTTGCCTCCACGTGGTGACCTGTCCCTCCTCGTGGGTTCAGGAGACAGAGGCTTCACTAGAGCCCTCCCGGCTCAGTCCCTGGGCACCAGGGTAATGGGAGCAGAGGCATGAACACCTGTGTTCAGGGAAGCTGGGTCCTGAAGCTTGCTAAGCCACGATGCCTGGGCCCACAGATGTCTCCCATGGTTGGCTTCCCAAATGGCAGCTCCTCACTGCTGCAGACAGGAGGATCCAAGATGCAGGAAGGGCCCCTGGCTAATAAGAGGCAGGGCTTCTTCTAGCTCTCTGGAGATGTTGCACTGGAGGCAGGCCGAAGCAGACAAGCCAGCCGGTGAGCAGCGTCAGGTTACATACCCTCCTGACAGCTAAACCCTGGCAAGAGCATCTTAAACACTCATCTGTCTCCATCCTTTATACAAAATGAAATGGTGAGTTATGTTGTGGCTCTACTAGAGACAGTGTGTAAGAAATGACCTTTGTCAAGTTTAAGCAGTGTGAATTCCTTCTTGGATCTGGTTTCTTTATGCTCCACCTTTCTTTACGAGGAAGCAGCCAGCATAGTGAGTGCTGTGAGTGCTATTTCAGAAGGTTTTGCCTTTCTCCTGAGGTGGTGGTGAGTGGCAACTGTCAGTAAACACGAGACCTGAGGAAGGGGACAGTGAGGCGATCTGTCCCCTCACTCTGCCACAGTCCCTCTGAGGTAATGGGAGAAGGAAGGCTCCATATCCAGGCAGAGTTGGCAGTGAATCCCTTGGAATCACGTATTCTCTGCAACCTTGAAGCAAGTCCACTTCACCAAACCTCACCCAATCAGAATAGAGGTGAGTTAAAGGCAGGGGCAGGCTGCTCAGCACAGCAGGAGAGGGCCTGTCCACGCATGCTGCATCCAAAAGACAGTGTCAAATGTGAGGCTCTTTCCTAGGCTCTGTTGCTGCCTGCACCTCCAGCCTCCTGCCCTAGCCATCATCGAGAGCCAGGCCAGACCACCCTGACCATGAGGTCCCATGAGGGAGTTCAGCCTTATGGTATCAATGGCGTCTGCAAGAGGATGAGCAGAAGGCTGTCAGACAATTCCTTAACAGACTACTTAATGTTCAGTTAATGAATTTCTTAATTAGTAGTAATAGGCAAGTGCCATATCTTATAGTCTACTAACCCAAATCTTATTTTAAAAGTCTCAGTCCTGACAATGAAGACAAAGGAAGACCATACTGTTGGTTTTAAATTGGAAACTGGCATGGCAAATTGTGATCATAATTAACTCCTAATCACTGTTTTCAAATTTTTCCTGAGGGTAAAATAATAAATTCACAGCACTTTAACTCATTTCACTCAGGAGTGACTGCTCTGTCTACAGAGTCTGCAGGGTGTTGTCTGATTTACACAGTAAATTCCCAGGTAGAACCATGATGCAAGCAGATGAGAGGGCCTTTGGGTGGCAAAGGCCTTGTGGCCAGGCTGAGTGCAACCCAATTGTTTCCAGGTGTTAACCTCAAGAAAACCTCCCTTTCCTAAGCCCCACTCATGTTTCTCAAGCAAAAGTGCCTTCATTTATTGAAACACTCTTAAAATTTTGAAAGATGTGAGTGTGACTTTTGTTTCTTAAATCTGCATGAATGGTGCCTCTAGCCTCGGTCTCCTAGGACAGGCCCATGGAAACCCCAGAAAGTGGGCTGACAAAGCTTTCAGCCCTAGGACACACTCAGCTCATAAGTCACAAGCGTGGTATTCTTGGGAGAATCTGAGCACTGAGCCCAGGAGCAGAAGTGCAGACCCTGGGGAGGTTCCTGCTTTGCAGGGTACACAGGTGGGGATCAAGTTGAGGGTTGGGGGTTGCCACGCCATGGTTGAAGGTGAAGGGTTTCACAGAGAAAGCACATCTGGAAAAGGCAAAATTGGCCTGGTCTGTGAGGCCCTGGGGTTGAGAGGCAGCTTTTTAGGCGGGTTCCCTGAATCTTCCCTTAGCTGCTCTCCATGCAAGTCCTTCTCCAGGACTCATTTTGTACTCAGGCCTTGGTAGTCAGTGGTAATTTTCTTTCTAAAACCACAGTAGAGAGGATTAGATTAGAAAAGGATTTCTGTAACAATGTATTACAATGTGGATTTGTGTCCTTTAAACCAGATTAGCAGCCCTTTCCACAGAACCCAGTTGGAGAATGAAGCTGACCTTTAAATAGAATAAGATACTAAGTTATATATGTTATATCACCTGACACTCAAGTACCACATGCCAGTATGACACCACACAGGAGGGAGGGAGTGTCGTAGGCCCCACTTTCCAGGCAGCCTAAGTCACCTGCCCAAGGTCACCTAGCTCCAAGCCCTAGATTCTTGAGATGATGTGGTTGGTGTGGCTGTGGTTGGAAGGACAGGGAAGAAAGACCTGCTGCCGTGAAGCACCATGTGCTGGTAGAAGATCTAAACAGTCAAGAGCAGAGGGGCCACTTCAGATGCCTAGCTTGTCAGTCAGCCAGTCATCAACATGACAATACAAGATAAGCTACTAAAGGCAGGAAAGGTTTGCTTGGCTCATGGTGGAATGGGGAAGGTGGGGTTCCCAGAGAGTTGGGGTTTGCAGCTAATTCCAATGCACCTTTAAACTTAAGGATACCTGTCATATAAAATTAAAGAATTAAAATTATAGATCACCAGAGGATAAGGTATAGTGGGAGACTTTATTTAAGAGGAGGAAAGGAGAAGCTACAGAGATCTCCAGCCACTATTGAGGCGAGAGCCCATGAGGGAGGTTTTAGCCACATATCTATAAAATATGTGCTCGTCAGCCCAGCAAGGGAAGGAGAAGATCAGGAGGAAAAAAGGTTCACGTGGGAAAGAACCCTGAGCCCCTCACCAGAACCCACTCTGGCCTGGAGATTCAGATGTCTCTCTTCTGGTGACTATATCCTCTGGGCTAGGTAAGTCAGAGAGAGAGAGCTGGTTGGTCTATCTTTGACCAATTGTTGTAGAAATATTCAGTGACAACCAGACAAAGCCTTCGCAGCAAGAGGAGAGGGGAGTTTTAATTTTACACCTGGCCCGGCCCAAACCCCAGTTACAAAGAGATTTTATAGTAGGGCACAGAGATGTGTACTGACATTAGACATGTAAATGACAAACACCTAGCAACTCACACATTTACAATGGGTTCCAGGAAGTTCAGATAATCTTCCCCAGGTATCCTCAGGCCTCATCTTTTCCTAACTTAAAGCAAATTAAAATTAAATTAAAGCAGTTAAAGCAAATACTTCTTTTGTCTCACAGGACCTCAAAGCTATGGTCATCTCTCACCTCATGCTATGCCACTGGCCATCTGTGGCAAACATGTCTGCAGAATGTAACAATGAATACAGGGAAGGGGCAGTGAGCTCATGCTCATTTTGCTATAATATTCCCCCCTTCTTCACCTGAATTATGAATATTCGTATCTTTTTACTTTTAGTGAAACTTGGTATTCCTGGCAAACTACTTGGAGTCTTACTGCTTTTAAACATTAATAAACATTTGATTTGCAAAGTTTTCTTTCCCCTGTTGCTGGCAAGTCTAAGTTTTGACAATTCTGCAATACAGTGCTGTCAAAATCTACCTGATTCTGTGAAGCTATAATGTTTTGCTGGATAATGTTTAGATGTTTCTTAATCTGGTTTGACAACTACCAAAATATATAGCTAAACAGAAGGACAAGTATCTGTCTCTGACCTTTAGAACTTAACAGGATATAATCTGTTATCAAAAGCAGACAATTTAACCAGACATTGTAAACACCAAGAGGACTGGGGACAGTGTCCAATTAAAATTTTCAGGCTTCTGCCATGTGTAGTTCAGCCAGGCTAGAGCAGAGCTGAGGTCTCTTCCTCGGGGGCAGATTTCCATCAGTGCTTCATCTGTAAACTCCTGGCAATGTGTTGGCTGTCACAACTGGCTGAGGATGCTAACTTCTTGACTCTGATGTGATTCCTATATATCATCATCATAAGTATAGGCCTAATTTCTTAGGGGTATGTGGGTCCCTTGTGTTACAAATTTAAGGGAATGCCCTCTTGAATGGCAGAAGAATCTGACCAACTCTGTAAATCTAAGCAAAGAGACATTGTTAATGACTAACATCGCCAATACCAACAAGTGTGAACAGTCAGAGCTCCAAATCATCTTAATGTTGAGCTCCAGATTTGTTTCTTAATAAGGCATAGCAAAGAAAGATTGGGCTAGTATAAATTAGTAACTATCAGATACACGTAACCAATGAGGGCAATTTCTGCACATCGATTTAAAAGCAAACAGTGGCTGACTAATCAGGACTGGACAGAAGCAAAAGAAAGCATAGGTTTCTGTAAGCTAGTATCAGACAAGAGAACCTAGTATTTGAGTCTCTGTTAGCATCATAATATTCTCTTACTGAGTGTTTAAGACCATGCAGGCAGCCAAAGTGAACAATACATTGTATTTTTAGAGGTCAGTAATGGCTCTATAGGAGAGACTCTTAGGGACCTAAGAGTCCCTCTATAAGAGAGACTCATAGGAGCTCTATGACTCTCAGCATTGTGTCATCTGTTAGGATAAGTCAAGGCCATGCTGATCATGTGGCATTCCCGCTCTTGGGAAGCCTGGAGTATCAGTCTCTCCTGCTGTGACTTTCCTGTTACAGATATACTTACTTGGAGTCTATCTCTGGGTCTTCTTGTCTTCCCTGATGAGGAAGTCAGGCAACACCAGAGGCTAGGAGCCAGAGGTTTTCCATCATCTCCTGTGGCCTGGGAGTAGGAACCAAAATGTTGGTTATCCTTTTGACTCCAATGTTTCTAATTGGCTTTGGCCTTTACCTGTGGTTATTAATTTTCAGAGAGATTATACTCATCTGATTAGCAAAACATAGTTAAATACAGAACATATCTAGTTAACAAAGCAGATCTGGTTAGAGAATAGCACAAAGGTTTAAAATCATTCTGATCAACATTTAAGTTTAGTTGTCAGGTGACAGTTTAAGCCACTTCTGGAACATAGAAAACAGATACAAGTATCTTGTCAGCTGTAATCACAGGCAGAGCATGTTAGTATCCTTAAAACTGTACCTTATAAATAACTTTAAGGATGGAAAGATGGCTCAGTGGTTAAGGCACTTGCCTCCAGTGCCTAAGGCCCGGGGGTTCAATTCCCCAGTACCCACATAAGCCAGACCCACAAGGTGGTGGCCCTGATGTGCTCTCTCTGTCTCTCTCTCTCTCTGTGTGTCTCTCTCTCTCTCTCTGCTTGAAAATGAATAAATAAAATATTTTAAAAATAAATAAATAACTTTAAGTCAATTGATTTGGCCCAGAAATTATATTATAGGAAAAGTCAGCATAAAATTTTGGCATCTTTGAAAACATCTCTGGCTAGTCTGTGTACTTATGCAGGTACCAATCATCCTGAAGAAACTAGAGTTTAAATCATTTTATCCAACATGTTAACTTTGACTGAAACAATGGTTGCACACATTTAAATAAAACTAAATCAGCCTGACTCCACCAAATACTATGGACACTTTGACTTGCATAAAGCAACTTTATAAGCAAACACCTAACCACTGAACCATTGCATATTTTAAGATAAAAGTAACAATTAGGTTTGTTAGGATATATTAAGATCATATGAATTTATCAAAATTATTTGTACTTAGCACGTTCGTAGAGTAGGGGAGTTTTTTCAGTTTTCCTAAAAACAAAATTATGATGACTAAAATATTTTATAAGACTTAGATGGTAACATTAGTGATAGACACCTGACAGAGCCAGGATGAGCAAAACAAGAACCATTGTAACATTGGTGTTTTCAATGATGTTTAGATACACTCTAATAACAAAACAAACCCATATGGGCACATAACATTTACATTACAAAGATAGCATTGGGCATGACAAAGACAGATTGAACCAATAAAAGATTTAAAATGAACAAGACAACATAAAATTCTATCTCCAGGTCTGATAATTTTAACAAGTCTCCTGAAGTTTTAATTTTGCCCCTCTAGTTCAGCTACTCACAGTCTGGGAGAACTTCTCCCGGGTGCTGGCAGCTCTCCATGGCAGCCATCCATAGTCCTGGCATTCACTGGGTCTCCACTGTAATCCACGGTTCATCCTTATGGCTCCATCAGACCATGCAGGCAATCCA
>PVHP010039742.1:0-16222 GCA_004024765.1 Zapus hudsonius | reverse complement strand
GCACTTCATGAAACCAGGTGTAATAATGCACACCTCTAATCTAGGGAGGTCGAGGCAGGAGGATTAAGGGTTCAAGGTCTCCTGGCAAAGCTGTATTTTTTCTTTTTCTTTTTTTTTCTACTGTCATGGTTTGATCCAGGTGTCCCCCACAAACAAATGAATGTGTTCTCAGTGATCAATGCTCAGCTGATGGCAGTTCGGGAATTAAAACCTCACTAGAGCCGTGTTGTTGGGGGAGGATTTATGGGGTTATAAACCAGCTTCCCCTTGCTAGTGTTTGGCACACCTTCCTGCTGCTGTTTCCAGTACTGTGGTGGAGGTGATGTCCACCCCTCTGCTCATGCCATCATTTTCCCAGCCAGGATGGAGTATCCCCTCGAGTCCATAAGCCAAATAAATCCATTCCTCCACAAGCCGCTTATGCTTGGGTTCTTTCTGCACAGCAACTAGAAGACTGACTGCAAAATCTACTTTCCCCCCTTTTAAATAATGTGGTAAGTTATTAAAGTAAGTCAATAATTAAGAGAGAAAGGCAGAGGTGGCTGGGCTGTAGCTGAGCATACAGGGAACGCTGGGCTCCATCCCAGTGTGAAGCAGACACATGCCTATAATCCCAGCACTAGAGGCAAGAGGACCAGCCTGGGCTAAAGAATAAAATCTCCTTACACACACACACACACACACACACACACACACACACACACACACACACGAGAGAGAGAGAGAGAGAGAGAGAGAGAGAGAGAGAGAGAGAGAGAGAGAGAGAGAGACTCTGGTTTTTGCATTCTAGGCAAGTGCTCTACCACTGAGCTACATCCCCAACTTGGTTTTTGGAGAACAGACATTTGTATTGGGTGACCAACCTGGGCCTCCATGGTGCAGGCTCTGGTATCTGGAGGAAAGCAGAATTTCAGGGCTGAATTCCTCCCTGAGTCCTGAACTAACAACACCTCTGAGCTGGGGAGAAGACACCCGCTCTTCCTTTGCTCAGCATGTTCTACGTTCTAGTTCTGAGTAAGGATTTTTTTAAAAAAAAAGGAAAAAAAATTTTTTTTTTGGTTTTTCGAGGTAGGGTCTCGCTCTAGTCCAGGCTGACCTGGAATTCACTCTGTAGTCTCAGGGTGGCCTTGAACTCACGGAAATCCTCCTACCTCTGCCTCCCGAGTGCTGGGATTAAAGGCGTGCGCCACCATGCTGGCTAAAAAAGGAAAATTTTTTGAGACATGGACTTACCATCTCCAAGCGCCATCTGTGAACAGACTCATGTAATCTGCCCTGAAGATAAAAGTAAACCTGAACCCATAGTGATGGTGCACACCTTTAATCCCAGCCTTCAGGAGGCCAAGGTAGAAGGATCACTGTGAGTTTGAGGCCAGCCTGGGCTACAGCGAGACACTACCTCAAAAAATAAATAACAAAGAAAGTAAGCAGCCTCTTTCCTTTGACTCGCCAAGTAGCCTGCACCTGAAGATTTCCTCAAATCCTGCCTTAAGGGCCTTGCTAATAGGCACAGTTTTGGTTTTTGTTATTTAAAGTGTGACCAAGTGCTGAAGCGATGGCTCAATGGTTAAACGTGCTTGCTTGCAAAGCCTGACAGCCTAGGTTTGATTCCCCAGTACCCACATAAAGCCCAATGCACAAGATGAAGCATGTGTCTGGAGCTCATTTGTGGTGGCTTGAGGCCCTGGTGCCCATTCTCTCTCTGTGTCTGCCTCTTTTACTCTCTCTTTCTGCCTTTCTCTCTCTCACCCTCTCTCACTCAAATAAATAAAATATTTTTTAAAATACCTCTGGCTGAGGAGACATACTTTCACATTCAAACCACCACACTTATTTTATTTTTAAATATTTTTATTTATTTGAGAGAAAGAGGCAGACAGAGAGAGAGAGAGAGAGAGAGAGAGAGAATGGGCGCTCCAGGGCCTCCAGCCACTGCAAACTCCAGATACATGTGCCACCCTGTGCATCTGGCTTTACATGGGTACTGGAGAACTGAACTCAGGTCCTTCTGCTTTTCAGGCAAGCGCCTTAATCTCTAAGTCATCCCTCCAGCCCACCAAACTTATTTTTAAAAATATGTTTTTATTTATTTGCAAGCAGAGAGAGAGAGAGAGAGAGAGAGAGAGAGAGAGAGAGAGAGAGAGAGAGAGAGAGAGAGAGAGAGAGAACACGCTAGAGCCTCCAGCCACTGCAATTGGGCTCCAGATGCATATACTTTGTGCATCTGGCCTTTTGTGGGTACTTAGAAATCGAACTGGGATTGTTAGACTTTGCAGGCAAGCACCTCAACCGCTGAGCCATCTCTCCAACCCCACAATGGGTGTTGTAGTCAGCTTTCTTGTTGCTATACAGAAAGAATCCAACCAAAAGCAGCTTGTGGAGGAAAGGGTTTATTTTGGATTATGGACTTGAAGGGGAAACGCCATCATGGCAGAGAGAATAGTGGCATGAGCAGAGGGTAGACATCACCTCCTGGCCAACATCAGGTGGACAACAGCAGCAGGAGAGTGTGCCAAACACTGGCAAGAGGAAACTGACTATAACTTCCATCAGCCTGCCCCCAACAATATAGCTCCAACAAAGTTCTAATTACAAAACTGCCATCAGCTGGGGATTGAGCATTCAGAACACATTTGTTTGTGGGGGTACACCTGTATCAAACCATCACAGTCCACCTCTGGCCCCCACAAATTAATAATCATACATGATGTAAAATACAATGCATTCAGATCAACTTTAAAAATCACCAGTTTTTCTTTTCAACTGAGCCATACTACCAAAAAAAAAAAAAAAAAAAACAAGCTCATACTGGCACGGAACATTCGCACTGCAAAAGATGGCATTGGGCATTAGCAAAGACAGATTGAAACAATACAAGATATAAAACAGACAGGGCAAACATCCAACTCTATGACTCAAGTCCATAATATCCAACTGGTCTCTGGAGTTCCAATGCCACCCCTCCAGCTTGGCTACTCACAGTCCCAGAAAACTTCATCTGGTACTGGCAGCTCTCCTTGGCAGCCATCCATAGTCCTTGTATCTTCATTGAGTCCTTACTACGACCCACAGTTCATCCTCATGACTCCATTGGGCCTCCACACAGGCAATTCAACACACCTGCTTCACACTGCCCATCCCATGGCCATTTCCAAAAAACAAAACCATGTTGCAAAGCCAATGACCCTCTCTCTTCCTGCATTTGTTATACTCCATAGTACCAGGTGAGCTACCAACTTGTTAATTTGGGTGGGTGTGTGGGGGGGAATACAGCCAACTTTGAAGAGCAGAAAATCTCCTTCAACAAACAGGTGCCCTACATTAAAGAGTCCTCATTCTTCCTGCTGTCCCAATGTAGATCACCTGGCCCAGTCTCAATGGTCAAACAATTGCCATTTCAGCCCAAAGATTATTTTTTTCTTTCTGTGCCATCTCCATATGCTCGCAGCAGTTCATTTTTATACGATGCAATCCTGTACAAGTTCTCAGGACACAGGCAGGCAGAGCGCAGCAAGCCTCTCACACAAACTGCTTCTGGCTCAGTCCCCTCAAAATTCTCTCTCACCCTCATAAGCCAAACTTCACAGTGCATAGTTCTTACTGCATTCAGTTCTTTCAACTCTGACCACAATGGCCCATGAAGCTGTACTTACAGCACTGCAAGGTGTCTCTTGGGTTGAGGTTTCAAATCCGTCCACATTCCTCCACCTACTCTCTGATACCAAAACTGTTGCTGTCAACCTTCTCATTGCTGAGACAAAGAACCCAACCAAAAGCAGCTTGTGGCGGAATGGCTTTATTTCGGCTTACAGACTCAAGGGGAAGCTCCATGATGGCCAGGGAAACAATGGGATGAGCAGAGGGTGGACATCACTTCTTGGTCAACATCAGGTGGATAAGTGGATAACAGCAGGTCAATTGGACCTTTTTATTTATTTGCAAGCAGAGAGAGGGGGTGGGAGGGAGAGAGAAGATGAAGAAGACAGAGAATGGGTGAACCAAGGCCTCCAGCTGCTGCACATGAACTCCACTTTGTGCATTTGGCTTTACATGGGTTCTGGGAATAGAACTCCCATCCTTAGGCTTTTCAGACAAATGCCTTGACCACTTAGCCATTGCTTCCAGCCCCAATGGGGCTGTAAAGCTGCTCCTCCTCCCTGAGTCACAGGCAGGCTCCTTTCCCCTGAGTCTTCTTCTTAGCACAGCCCTTTGATTCCATCCCAGCACTGAGTATTTAATCATAGGTTTGCTTTTGATTATTTGGTTTCCTCACCAGAATGCGTGCTGCCTGGGGGCAGAGACCAGCTCTGACTCATCCACCCTGTGTCCTCTCCAGAGCTCTGACACATAGCGGGTGTTCATTACATAGTGAGTGGGTGACTGGTGGCCCATCTACAGTGGCTGCCCTGCCCTGTGTGCACTTTGCAAACCTTAGGGACAGCTGGAGATCACAGAGGTTGGTTCTGGATGAGTGGACTGCAGCCTAGTGTGGGACTGATTAATCTGTACTCAGCAGGAAAGAATTGAACCTTAGCTGAGAGTGGTAGTGAATGACAGTCCCAGCACCCAGGACTAATCTAAAGTCAGAGGAGCGCCGTGAGTTCAAGGCCAGCCTGGGCTACAGAGTGAATACCAAGTCAGCCTGGACTACAGTGGGACTCTGCTTCAGAAAAAAAGACAAGAATTTAACTTTGCTCCAAAAGAGGTATAACCTTTGGCTTCTGCTTTTGGAAGGTAATACCAAGCCATTCTGTGTCCTGTGGGAGAAGTATCTTTACTTTTGTGGTGGTTTGAATCAGATGTGCCTCAGACTCATGTGTTTTGAATGCTAGGTCCCCCCACTGGTGGCAGTTTGGGAGGTGGAGCCTTGCCAGAAGAGGTGCTGTTGGGGGTGGGCTTAAGGGTGTTAGAGCAGCTCCCTTCCCACGGCTCAGCTCACTGGCCTACTGCTATCCTTCCCCTGCTGTGGCGGAAGTGATGTCAGCCTCGCTTCACCATCCTTTCCTTGATACCCACTTTTGGTTGGGTGTTTTGTCCAAGCAACAAGAAAGTAACTACAAGTCACTTCGGAGCCCAGAGTGGTGGCACATGCTTTTAATCCCAGCACTTGGGAGTCAGAAGTAGGAGATCACTGTGAGTTCAAAGCTAGCTTGAGACTACAGAGTGAGTTCCAGGCCAACCTGGGCTGGAGTGAGACTATACCTCAAAAGTGGGGAGGGGCTGGAGAGATGATTCAGTGATTAAGGCACTTGCCTGCAAAGCCTAATGACCTGGGTTCAATTCCCAAGTACCCACGTAAAACCAGATGGACAAAGTGGTGCATGCATCTGGAGTTCATTTGCAGTGGCTAGAGGCCCTGGTGTGACTCTCTCTCTCTCTCTCTCTCTCTCTCTCTCTCTCTCTCTCTCTCTCTCTCTCTCTCTCCCCTTGTAAACAAATTAGAAAGAGAGAAAGAAAGAAGTAAAAGGAAGGAATGGAGGGAGGGAGGGAGGGAGGGAAGGAGGGAGGAAGGGAGGGATGGAAAGAAGGAAGGAAGGAAGGAAGGAAAGAAGGAAGGAAGGAAGGAAGGAAGGAAGGAAGGAAGGAAGGAAGGAAGGAAGAACATGGCCACACTAGATACACTAGCAATGTGATTTAAGCAGGGAGGAACTAGGCATGGGCACACCCAGTAAACCAACAATGTGATTTAAGGTGTGACCTTTGAGTCAAACATGAGCCCCCAGGCCTTGGAAGAACTGTAGACTGATGTCAGCCAAATGCACAGTGACCAAAGAGCCCCAGTGCCACCCTAGCGAGGGTTAGTGATTTAGAACGTTCCGTGTGGGTTGTCACATGTCCTTGCTAAGAGGACCACACCCCTGCTGAGTCTCCATCGCAGAAGACAGCTGGCAGTGCCTTGGGGACCCTTGACCGTCCATCTCTTCCAGGGCTGCCTTCCTCTGAGTGTCCTTGCTCATCAGGACACAGAGACGAAAGTTCTGTGTCCTGTGAGTTCTCAACTATCAGGGTGGCCTTGGAGAGCCTCCCATTTGCAGTTGGTGTCAGCACGGAGGGTGGCTTTATGGCCTGCTCCCTCTCTTGGTGCCCGGGCTCCCTCACACTGCCCCGCCCCCGGCAGCCACACCCATGCACGCACGCTCATGCGCACACATGCTGACCAAGGAAGCCAGGCTGCCGGTTTCTACCAGCTGACTGCAGTTAGATGTCGACATCAAACCTGTGCTAGTTAAGGCCACACTGCCTCCACAGGTGTCCTTCAGGAGCTGCGGGCACCTGGCTGCCTCACTGGCCACTCCTGCGACACTTTGCCCTCTGTCCCAGATGGAGGGTAGGACTTCCCTTGTTGGCATTGACACTGATTGACATTGACAGACAACAAACCAGCAGCCAAGTTGATCACTGGGCACTCCGGAGGAAGGAGGCAAGGTGAGCTGTCAGGTTTTCTCTGGAAATACCATAGCTTCCCCTAAGCCCGTCAGGTCCCTCCTTGCTCTAAGGCCACCATCTCCCAAATACAGAGCAGAGACACTGTCCTTCCTGCCAGAGCCTGCAGCCTCAGATGCCTCTCCAAGTTCAAAAGTTTCAGGTTCAAGTCTAAACTTAGCAGCCCTGCGGTTACAAAACAAGTTCTTCCATGACTCTTACATAAGCAGATTAAGCCTCTCTGACTCTCAGCCCCCAGCTCTTCCTGTGCCTATGGAGTCTACCTGCTTCCCCTTCACTGGGCCAAAGGCTTCCCTGATCAAGGGCTTCTCTCCCCACACAAAGCCCCAAACACAATCTGCACAAGTCAGCCAGGTAGCTAGGTCAGCTGCACTGCGACCCAGGCCCAAACCAGGAGACGGGAACCAGGAGGGCTCACAGGCAGTTCTGGAAGGCGCCATGCTGGGAACTGAGCCTCCTGCCTACAGTAGGGTGAGAAGCTCTTCCAGTTTTACTAGGACTCTCCCTGTTTCCACCGGGAAGGTCCCACCTTGAGCGACAGCCAGCACCAACTCTTCAGCCCATCTGTCCCTAGCCTGCCAAATCTCCAGACAACTGCCTGTGACCAAGACATCAGCCTCAGCTTTATGGGACTCCAGCCATGATCAACTCCTGACCTACAGACACTCCATGAGATGGTAGAGCGGTTGTTAGCACGAGTAATGGATTATACATGATGGATAAGTATTATACTTGGGAGGCTCAGGAGATGGTTCATTGGTTAAAGGTGCTTGCTTAGAAAGCCTATTTAAGTTTGATTCCCCAGATGCAAAAATGATGCATTTGTTTGCAGTGGTAAGAGACCCTGATGCACGCGGCACACACAAAAAAAGTGATACTTGGGAATCTATATTTTGTCACACACTTGGGTAATGTTTGGAAGTCAGTATTTGTGAACCATGGATCAGATCTGAGTCTCTAAAAGCAGCGCTCTCATAGAACTTTCCGTAAGGAAGGAGCAAATGCATATCTGCCCTCTGTCCAGTGGGACAGTCACCATCCAAACGTGACCAAGAAGCATTAGAAGGGTGGCTGCTGGGAGAAAGGTTATGAGCCCCACCCTTGGCTGAGTATAGTAGGCTGTAATGGTCCCTGGGGAAGACTGCTGTACAGCCTATGCTCACCCAGGATCGTTTAGGTAAGCCTAGTGCAACTCACTGGGTCCTGATAAGGGGAAAGAAAGGGGGACTGAAAGATACAAGGGTAGCAGGGGGACTGGTTGGGAAGAGGGAGAAGAGCAGTGGGAGAGGAGCAGGAGAGGGTGATTGAGAATGAAGACGATAAAAACGGGGTATGTACATGTATGAAAATGTCCCAGTGAAACCCACTGTTATGTAGAATGAACACTGCTAAGGAAAGGAAGATAAGTGGCTGATAAGACTGAAGAAATTGGATATTTAGTTTTATTTAGCTTCTAGGCCTTTTGGGCTAAGATCAAGTGTAGTATCTGTTCTTAATTTGATTTAATGGTGAGGAATTAAACCTTAAAACTAAATAGCTAGCACAGGTATACATTAGACAGTAATTTTCTTTTTTATGAATATTGTTATTAACCGGGCGTGGTGGCACACGCCTTTAATCCCAGCACTCGGGAGGCAGAGGTAGGAGGATCACCATGAGTTCAAGGCCACCCTGAGACTACATAGTGAATTCCAGGTCAGCCTGGACTAGAGCGAGACCCTACCTTGAAAAACAAACAAAAAAAAAAAAGAAAAGAAAAAGAAAAAAAGAATATTGTTATTTAATTATTTGAGTTTGCAAAAGGGGTGCCTCTTGTCGCTATAGATGAACTTCAGAACAATGTGCCACTTTGTTCACCTGTCTTAATTTGGGTACTGGAGAATGGAACCCGGGCCATCAGGCTTTGCAAGTGCCTTTAGCTGCTGGCCATCTCTCCAGCCCTTCACTGGTTTTCTTACCAAAGGTACTGCTATCTGCATGTTTATGTCACTTGTCACTGAAGTTGTGAGGTATGCCTAAAAGTTAAAACCTGTGTTGACACATGATGAAGTTTTCTGTATTTCAACTCTAGGTAATTTTGGCCTTTGTGTAATGAAAAAGTTGGCAGCTGTTTTTCAAGTTCCTGAGAAAAATAGAATGGGGCTGTGCAGATGTGACAGCAGCAAGCAAGGACTCGCTGAGTCTATGGGGAGCACCTCTAATCCCGGGGCGGCGCTTACTGTCACGAAGGAGATCTCTACATTGGATTGGAAATGCTTGGTAGCATGCATCTATTTCATGAGACGAGTGTCACATTACTGTTCTAGTACTCTGGTTTTGTAAATTTAAAATTTTTCATATTCTAGAAAGTTTTCTTTTTAAGATATTTTTCCTTATTGCATGTGTGTGGGAGAGGGGGCACCAGGGCATCCTGCCACTGCACATGAACTCCAGACACACGTATATTCTTCCACCTGGCTTTACATAGGTGCAGGATGTGGTACGGGTGCCTGTATACATCTTCATGTGTGTGTAGATGCATGTGGGTGTGAACATGTGTGTAAGCCCAGAAGTTGGTATTGAATGTCTTCCACAAGTGCTCTCCACTCTATTTTTTGAGTTGGGGGTCTTTCGCTGACCCTAGAACTCCCATTAGCCAGCAAGACTCGGGGATCCTCCTGTTTTCACCTCTCCAGCACTGGGATTACAGATGTGCACATGCTTCTAAGTCAGTGCTGGGGATCTGAACTCTGGTCCTCGTGCTTCTGTGGCAAGCACTTTACCAAGTGAGCCATCACCCCAACCCTTTCTAGAACGTTCTTGTTTGTTTGTTCTTCAAGGTAGGGTTTCGCTGTAGCCCAGGCTGACCTGGAGTTCACCATGTAGTCTCAGGGTGGCCTTAAGCTCACCGTGATCCTCCTACCTCTGCCTCCCAAGGGCTGGGATTAAAGATGTGCACCACCATCTCAGACTTCTATAGTATTCTTGGAATGACAATACTAAGTGGGTAGAGAGCAGATTAGTGGTTTTGGACCTCGAGATGACAGGGAGGTAGGAATGGTGTGGCTATAAAAGGGCAGCACGTGGGAGATCTTTGTGGAGATGAGATACAGCTCTGGTGATTACACAAATATGTGAGAACAGGGCACAGAATTATACATACACATTGCACCAACACAATTTTCTGGTTTGGGGATCGCTCTTGATTTTGCTTTTGGGGTACTGGAGATCAAATCCAGTTCCTCACCAAAGTGAGGCAAGAACTCTACCACTCTGCCACATCCCCACTGTTTCTTGGATACTGTACTTCTACACTATGGTAATGAGACCTTTCCACACTGTTCATGAAACTTTCTAGAAATTTCTATTTAAAAATAAAAAATTAAATGTTATTGCTGGGGCTGGGAAGCTGGCTCAGCAGATGAGAGCATTTGCCATCCAAGCATGAGGGCCTGAGAGAGCCTGGTTTTCCCTGAGTTCAGTTCCCCAGCTCTGCATAAACAGCTGGGCGTGGCCACACGAGACTGTGACCTCCACCCAGTGGGGGGAATGGAAACCAGAGAATCACCAGGGCTCATGAGTCAGACACTTTGGCCAAAAAAAATGGCAGTTCCATGTTCAGTGAGAGACTCTGTCTCAAAGAAATAAGTGACAAGGGAAGACATCCAATGTTCCCCTCTGGCCTCTGCACACTGTACAAGGTGCATCTTATATACCGTCCCCCCCACACACATACACATGCAAAAAAGATTTTAATGTGAAATGAACATGAAGTAGCAATTAACACGCATAGCTAGTGCTTAATCATGTCAGACAGGGCATCCTCGTTCCCAGATCTGTAACCTTCCGGTGACAGGGAGTTAGCCTTCTCATGCTGTCATTTGATAGCCCAAATCATAAACTCAAACCAGCATCCTGTAGGGTGGGGGAGTTTTCTTCTGTTCCTGGATTATTCTCAGTTGTGCTGGAGTGAGGCCCATTCCCCAGGGAGGTCAAGAGACCCTACATGAATGATATTCTACCCACCATTTCTACTGGATCACTTGCTACTCCTGAGATAGATGAGAAGGACCTCACATTTCTGCCCCCAGATGGTCCTGGATGACTACCTGATATGGGGGTCATTTATGGACCACACCAGTTGGTCCAGGGAGAACTAAACCCAAGCCCTGGGGCTAGAGGTGTGGCTCAGTGGTCAGTGGTCATGCACTTTGCCTCACAAGAGTGAATCCCTGGGTTCTATCCCAAGTACCACAAAAAAAAAATAAAATAAATAAAACAAATCTAGCTCTTGTTGGCTTTTCACTTCTCCTGAACTGCCAGGTCCTTGCTTTGCTAAACCTCCCTCATCTCAGCCTTGCTGGTCTTAGTAGGGGGTCCCCTATTCCCACATGGGCTCCCTACCCCCTACTGCCTTATCCATGGCAGGACCTCACCGCACTTTCTTCTCTTGATCTAATAAAGTCTCTCTAAACCTTAAAAAAAAAAGTCTGGTGTGGTGGCTTATGCCTTTAATCCTAGAATTTGGAAGGCAGAGTTAGGAAGATTGCCGTGAGTTTGAGGCCACCCTGAGACTACATAGGGAATTCCAGGTCAGTCTGGAGACCCTACCTTGAACAACCAAAATAAATCAATAAATAAAAATTTAAAAATAAAATAAGATAAGCTGAGTCCAAGGTCTTAGACAAGGAGGAGCCCTCTGGTCCCCTCCCTGCCTTGATACCTGGGAAACTGAGGCTCTGCAGTGACCCTCTAGGGGTTACAGTTGCTCCATTCTAAAACACACGTAATGCATCCCCCATGGTAGGTGGACAATGTCCCCAAAGATATCCGCGCCCTACTTCCTGTAACCTGTGACTGTTACCTTACATGGCAAAAGGCACTCCCGTTCCCTATGCAAAGAAGAATTTTGAGTCTGGAGTGACCTGGTTTCTCTGATGGACGATGAAAGCAATCCCAAGTACAGTCACACATCATTATGCGTTATGAAAAATCATCCGGTGATGTCATAGTTGTGTGAACACACAGAGCACCCTTACAAGAGACTATATGATGTGGATCAACCATAAAACCGGGGCCTCAGTAAGCAAAGCCCAGGAGGCTCCTGCCCGTGTGACGCAGCACACTTTTCTGTAGACGTCGTCTAGCTAACCAGGAGCATGCTTGAAAAAATGGCTGAAGTAGAGTTTTGCAAATGTCTAAGCCAGAAACATAGTCCTTTATTTTCATTATCAAGCACTGCATACTGTACGTGATCACGTACTCTGCAGAGCACTGGGTGTGTTTACACCATCGTCACCATGGATACGTGAGTGATCATGCGCTGCATGTGACGTTCTGGCACTAGGCAACAGGAATTTTTCATCTGCATTATCATGCCATGGGACAGCTGTCATATACATGGTCTGTCACTGACCAAAACGTTGCTAGGAGACACAAGACTCTATCCCCACAAGAGCAGACAGAAGGCCATGTGGCAACAGAAACCGATTCATACTGGCTTTGAAGATGAAGGAAGAGGCCACACCCAGGGGCCAAAGCTCACTAGGCTGGAAAAGGTGAATAAAGAAATCTCAGGGCAGTTAGATGGGGGCAAGGATGTGTCCATACAAAGTTTCCAATTAATTTAAAAAAATGAAAGCTGGACATGGTGGTGCAGGCCTTTAATCCCAGGAGGTTTAAATTGGAGGCTAGCCTGGACTACAAAGTGAGGTCCAGGTTAGCCTAGACTAGAGTGAGACCCTACCTCGCAAACAAAACAAAACAAAAAATTAAATCATGGTATATTGTTTGTCTATATGGAAGTTGTCAATAAATAGTGAAAGGAAGGAAGGAAGGAAGGAAGGAAGGAAGGAAGGAAGGAAGGAAGAAAAAAGAAAGAAATCTCAGGCTAGCTGGGCATGATGGGGCACACCTTTAATCCCAGCATTCGGGAGGCAGAGGTAGGATCACTGAGTTTAAGGCTGTCCTGAGACTACATAGTAAATTCCAGGTCAGCTGGGCCTAGGCTAGTGAGACTCTAACAAGAAAGAAAGAAAGAAAGAAAGAAAGAAAGAAAGAAAGAAAGAAAGAAAGAAAGAAAGAAAGAAAGAAAGAAAGAAAGGAAGGAAGGAAGGAAGGAAGGAAGGAAGGAAGGAAGGAAGGAAGGAAGGAAGGAAGGAAGGAAGGAAGGAAGGAAGGAAGGAAGGAAGAAATCTCAGGTGGGAGAGATGGCTCAGTGTGGTTAAGGGCACTTGCTTGCAAAACCTGATGACTCAGGTTCAATTTCCCAGTACCCACGTAAAAGGCAGATGCACAGAGTGGCTTCATTTGCAGTGGCAGGCGGTCCTGGCACATCCATACTCACTCACTCTCTCACATAAATAAATTTTTTTAAAGAGCCACTTGGGGGTTGGAGAGATGGCTTAGCGGCTAAGACATTTGCCTACAAAATAGAAGGACCCACGTTCAATTCCCCAGTACCCATGTAAAGCCAGATGCACAAGGTGGTGCACGTGTCTGGAGTTCGTTTGCAGTGGCTGGAGGCCTGACATGCCCATTCTCTGTCTCTCTTTCTGTCTGTATCTCTATGCTTGCAAATAAATAGACAAAACATTTTGTAAAAATCAGGTCCTCTTGCTTCTTCAGCAAGCACTTTCTAAAAAAAAAAAGCCACCACCTACTTGCAAAGCCTGCAGTTCAATTCCTTAGTACCTGTGTAAAGCCAGATGCACAGTGGGGAAGGCGTCTGCAACTCATTTGTAGTGGCAAGAGGCCCTAGTGCACCCATACTCTCTATTTCTCTCTCTAAGAAGTAAATAAATTATATATGTGATATACATAATAATTATATAGACATATATGAGAAACATCTCCACTACCCTTGTAGAAAACACCATCTGGACATCTGCACTTTGATCACCCAGTGGCTCCATTTCAGATTTCTGGTCAACAAAAGAAGAGTTTTATGTTTTTTTTTTTATTTAGTTTTGGCTTTTGGAGATAGGGTCACTATAGCCCTGGCTAGCCTGGTACATGACATGTAGCCCAGGGTAGCCTTGAACTCTTGGTAATTCTCCTGCTTCAGTCTGCCAGGTGCTGGGATAACAAGTCTGTGACACCGTATCTGGCTCAAATGAGTGGTTATATTTTGGAAAAGTGTGTGTAGTGTATGTGTGTGTAACAGTTTCATGTGTATATGGGTTGCACATAATATGTGTGCGTACATGCATGTGGAAGCCTGAGGTTGACATCTCCAGTAACTCTCTGCCTTATATCTCTAAATAGTGTCTTTCACTAAACCTAGCTGAGAGGCAAGTCCCAGGGGTTCTTCCAGCCTCCAGCTCCCCAGCCCTGAGACTACAGTCACACACTGCCACAGTGGCTTTTTCCATGGCTGCTGAGGATCCGAACTCAGGTCCTCATGCTTGAACAGCTAAGCCATCTCCCCAGACCACTCAAGTGAGTGTGAAGATACTAACTTTGTGGCAATTGACATCACCATTAAAAACCAGTGTTGGCCAGGAGATGGTTCAATGGGTAAGAGCCCTTGCTTACGACAAGCCCGAGGACATGAGCGGACCTGAGACAACGCAAGATCCATTCCTCAGGACCCACGGAAACCACTGAATGTGGCCACGTGTGCCTGTAATCCCAGTCCTGGGGGGAGCCAGGACTGAAGAATTGCTGGGGCTCATGCTAACTGCAGCTGTGCACACACACACACACACAGAGAGAGAGAGAGAGAGAGAGAGAGAGAGAGAGAGAGAGAGAGAGAGAGAGAGAGAGAGAGATCCTCTCTCAGAGAAATAACAGAGGGGTGATGGAGGACTGATGCTCTGCTCTCTTCTGGCCTCTGCGTGCCTGTAAGCATAACTGCGCATGCTCACACATGCTATACACAGATCAAAGAAACTAATATAGACTGAGCATGCTCATAAGCACCTGTAATCCACAGTACTCTAGAAACTACAGCAGGAGGATCACCATGAGTTTGAAGCCAGTCTGGGTTACATACTGAATTTGAAGCCAGTTTTGAGCTACAGAGTGAGACTCTATCTTAAATTAAAAAAAAAAAAGAGGGTGGGAGAGATGACTCAGCAGTTAAGGCGCTTGTCTGAAAAGCCTAAGGACCCAGGTTCGATTCCCTAGTACACATGTAAAGCCTCGATGCCTCAACCAAAAGACACAGACTTGCAAACTGGATTGAAGGGCAGAATCCTAGCTGCAATGTTTATATTTGTGTGTGAGTTGGAGTAAAAGTCAGTAGTAGAGGCCAGTGAGCTAGACAGGGGCTATTAGGGAGGGAGGAGAGGGGAGACTTAAGGGGAGGGTGTTGTGTATATGTAAATAGATGAACAGATTATTGGGGGTGCAATGGCCTAAGTGGGGTCAGGGGAAGGAATTGAGTAAAGGAGGGGTGGGAGGAGGGTTAACCAAAATCTAAGAGGCTTAGAATAAGCCATATGGAAACCTTCTTCTTCTTCTTCTTCTTCTTCTTCTTCTTCTTCTTCTTCTTCTTCTTCTTCTTCTTCTTCTTCTTCTTCTTCTTCTTCTTCTTCTTCTTGGATAAAAATAAACAGAAGCCATAGGTTGTTACTAGAAAATTTTCAGTGCCAGGGATGGGATACCTTCCAGTGAATTGTTGACCAGGGAGGTTCCTGAGGCCCCCAAACATTACAGACCATTGCCAAGGCTCTTGGTTGCCCACCGGAATGAGATGGTAAGATGCCATTGCTGAAGACTACAGATTCTTGGGCTGCAGGTCACTGAGAAATCAAGATGAGCTGAGCTGGAAACCTCCTCCCTGTTAACCAACTGACAGAAAGCTGGAAAAAGCTATGGCTGCTTGCAGCCCTCTGGAGAGAGACATCATCAACAATTGTGAACAGCAGTGAATCTTGCAAGTCTTAAGACTGACCAGCCACGCCAACTGTGCCAGCTGGCGAAATAGTGGCATGTCTATTTTGAGGGAAACTAATTACTCTCTGATTGGACTGGAGGCCCTCTCCATGGGAGGAAAGACATGCCTGGTACTGAAGACCTAGTCAAAGCCTATGAGCTCCAGGGAAGAACACCTGCTGTTTTCTGGCTAAACGATTTATTGTGCCAAACGAACTACCTTATGAGCACTTTTTTAAAAAATGACCATACACATATATTAATGCTACTCTCACATTTGACTAAAAATTTTTCTCTCTTTCAGATGGCAGTGACCACTGGGAAGACTCAAAAGACACCGTAGTGCTGAGAAGAAGTGACAGTGGAGTGTTCAGCACTGGGACATCTCTGTCACACTTGCCGAGGCTCAGGGTCTATTGTGGAAGAGGTGGAGGAAAGATCGTAAGAGCCAAAGGAAGGGGAGGACTGCTCACCACGCAAACTTCCAGACACAAATGGCCTTGATTGTCATGACTTCACAGTGCCCAACACTATCTTCACAAGACCTCCATAAAGGGAGGCAAAGATGGTGACATCAAAACAAAATAGAGAGTAATTGAGAGGGGGAGGCGATAGGATGGAGGGTGGATTTGAGAGTGGAGAAGGATTATCATGGTTTATTTTCTATAATTATGGAAGCTGTCAATAATAAAAAGTTTTTTTAAAAAAGATGGAGGAAATAAAACGTAAACCTTAAAAAAATGAAACAGAAAGTGCATCAAGCCGGGAGTGGTGGCACACACCTTTAATCCCAGCACTCTTCAGCCGGGGAGACGGTTTATTCGGTAAAGGCACTGCTTGCAAAGCCAGCCAGCCTTTGTGCCCATGCAAGGCCAGACATAAAAAGCAGTGCATGTTTCATGTTCAACACACACACACA
>PVHP010039741.1:0-16203 GCA_004024765.1 Zapus hudsonius | reverse complement strand
GGGGGGTACGAAGGAACCCCGTTCGCGGTGGAAGAGAGACAGAAGAAGAAGTAGAAGCGATCGGGGAGGGACCCAGCAGATGGCGGGAGGCGGGGCTACGATGGAGCCACCGGGACGGAGAGGCGGGCAGACGATTGCGAAAGAATATTAATATCAGAAATAAATTTGAAAAACCGTCAGAAAGTTGAAAAAGAAAGACAGGCGAGTGCCCGGGAGGAGCGGGATAGACAAAGGGCGGGAGGGTGGGGGCCAAAACCCAAGGAAAGCCAGCCCGCCAAAAGAGAGGCTCAGGTGGCAGGCAGCCAAGAGCCGCTCCGGCACAGCCTGTCCTGAGGACTCACTGCTTCTTGCGAGCTCTTTTCCACGCTGTCAGCTTCCAGTCGTGTAGATCCTGTACTCAGAGGTGCCTGGAATTCAGCTCATGGCCGCAGCTAATGTCCACGAGCTGGGTCCCTCCTGAAGAACCTGACCCTAATTTCCCCGAGGTTTATGGCGTGTCTGCTAGTCAGCCATCTTCTAAAGCATTACTCTTTGGTTTTATTAATCATTTGCTTATTTTCCATTTCAGAAATACTTGTAGCATCATTAATTCCTTCCATCTAACAGTCCTTGGGTATTTTTTCACTGTTATTTTCTTGGAATTAATATTTATTCCAATTATTTTCAGGATTTCCTCTTTCAGGAACACATAAGGCTCTATTTTTCTGTACTGTTTTAGCCACTCACCAAATAGTTTCTAATGTAATTTCTTTTATTTTCATTCAATTCCAAATACTATTTGTTTTGTATTTTTCCAGATAGTAATTATCAAGCTATATCATTTAATTTTAGGGGTATATAATTTATAAACTGTCCATACTAAATTTATAACACAATATGAAAATAAGTCAAATTTAATTCATTAACAGTATTGAAATTATCTCATATCCTTCTTTATCATGTATTTTATTTTTTATTATTTTTCCCTTCTTCAGCTTTTTTTTTGTATATGAATCAATACCTCGGGTTGGGAAAGAAAGCAAAACTATTTAACTAGTTGAAAATAACAACAATAAATGGATTCATTTAGGAACTTCGGGTATCTGACATGATCAGGTAATCAAGTCTGGTACCTAGAGTCAGTAATAGCATTCGAGTCCCATTGCAGGATTCCTCCCACTCTTAGTTCTGGTGGCTCAGTTTCTGGCATAGCTCCCTCTGGCATAAGAGATGTCTTTGGTATATGTCTGCATGGTGCCTCCTGTTTTTAGTCCCAAGGTTCATGTTCATGTATGTGACTGGTTCTCAGCTGCTGACACTGTCTGGATGTTGTGGATTCATTAGGTGGTGGGACCTGGCTGGAGGACATGGGTCTCTGTGGCTTATAGCCTGGCTCTATTGCCATGATTCTCTCTGCTTCCTATTCCTTCAAGGTGTCAGTGAATCATGATGAGTCTGATGATCATGGCACCATCTTCTGCCATGCTTATTCCATCATGATAGACTGCATCCTCTAAACCACAAACCAAAATAGAATCTTCCTCTCTTAAGCTGCTTTAATCATGTATGTAGTCAAAGCAATGAGAAAATAATTAATGCAACCATTAGCCCTCTGGCGTCACTGTATCTTCATTTCCCCCTTTAAATGCCCCCCCTGAGATTTTAACTCCTGATTCTTTTTTAAATGGTATATAATATTTTTAATATCAGTGTTCACATGTAGAAATAGAGTTGATTTTGTGTGTATTTCTCTTGTATATTACAAATATCCTGAGCTTATCAGTTCTGTAGTTTTGGGTGGATTGTTACATATGCTGTAGACAATAGCAATTACTTAGACCTAGTTGAAGGTTTTGCTTTTTCTGTTGTTAATGTTCATCATGGTTTTATGCTCTGCTGTGCTGAGTAAGGTCATTCTGGCTTACAGAAGCCAGTTGTTAGCATTTCTTTCCAACTCTATTCAGTGGCATACTTTTGATAACTTAATGTCAGCCATGGGGGGAGTGATTTCTATGATTTGAATCACACCCCCACCAAGAGAGTCTATTGGGAAGCATATACCAGAACACCACTGCTTTCCTGTATTTCATATCTTTGTCTTTATTGCATTACTTCCTAACCTTAGTATACCCTGGAGTATTTTAGAAGACTGATGAATAATAAAACCTATGATCATGGATTTGCCCTCATGTATGAATGTTTTTTGGCCTAAGAACAAGGCTTATGGAAGAGAGGAAAAGGCTAATTGCCTAGGCTATGTCCAGAGCTGCTATTTTCACCGGTAAATAAATTTCCATTTTTAGCAGAATATACTGATGCCTGGTTCAAGCAAGACATTTAAAAATATGTCTTTAGGTAAGTGTGGCCACCTGCTTAAGTAATTTAAAACAAATACTTCATGGGACTTCCAGAAAGGTTCCTTCCAAAGAACTGTCAGCACTGGGTGGGGTGGTTGCTTCAGATGTCCCCCATAAAAATATGTTTGGAATGTTCGCTGGAGGTGTGTTGTTAGGGGTGGGCTTATGGGGGTTATAGCTGGCTTCCCTTTGCAGCACTGTGGCAGAGGTGATGTCCACTCTGTGCTCATGCTGTCATTTTCCCTGCCATCATGGAGCTTCCCCTCAGATTTGTAAGTTGAAATAAACCTTTTCCTCCCATCAGCTTTGGTAGGGTTCTTTGTCACAGCAACAAGAAGCTCATTACAACTGGGGAGAGGTGTCAATTTTATTCTTTCTTCTACTTCTTTCCTCTGGCTGCTTGGATAATGGACAAGACGTCTGGAGCCCTAGAAGCTACCTTAGATTGTGTGGTACACTGAATAGAGAAATCCCATCTTGAGGACAATGACAACAGAAAGTTAAAAGGAGCCTGAGTATTAATAACATCATGGAGCTAGGTTGACCTTATAATACCCCTGCTTTTCCTCTGGTAATTTCCATTTTTTCTTCAGTTTGTAATTTGAGAGATTTCTTCTATTTGAGTTTGGAATCACTGATCCCTTCTTTGGTGACACCTATGCTATCATTCAGCCACTCTATTGAATTGTTAATTTTTAATTTTGGCAGTCCGATTTTTAATATCTGAAACTCTTTCCTATTCTCTGATTGTGGATTCAATATTGTAACAAGCACTGTTTGTCCTCTTGCGGAGATCCTTCCAGGGAGATATTTACTAATCATATGACTGAATTCACCCTAAAGCAGAATTTCAACTTCCAAATTATTATCCACCTCTGTGAGGTCCTTGGAGATAGAGATCATATGAGTTGCTGAGTATATATTTATAACTAAATTCATTGCTAAAGATTTTAATTGAAGAATAAATTAGTTGAAAGGAAGCTACACTCAAATCACATCAAAGCCTAAATTTCAGGATGTCAGCTGATAATCAGTGGACATCTAGTGAAAGCTGAATCATTAGCATTTTATGGTGAGTCATATGGCCTCTGTCATAGAAACAAAAAAAATAGCCATAGTCGGTATATAAAGGAATGGTTATTGCTATATGTCAATACAGTATATAAACCCCAAGTAGCTTTTGATGTTTGTTTTAATGTTAGTTTTGCTCCAACAAACCAAGTCCTACTCATAGATTTGTTTTTCTGTCATCTAAATTTTGTCACCACCTCATGAGCATCTAGGAAGCAACACCATGTGGTTTTGTTCTCTTGTTTACTTTCTGCTCAGCCTCATTTTGGCTCCAGAATTATTGCATTCTTTTCACTGTTTATCCTCAGAATTTCACTAATTGTTTATTAATTTATTATTTTAATTTTTTGAGACAGGTCTCAGTAGCCCATCCTGCCCTGAAACTCATGACATTCATCTCCTATTTCAGCCTCCTGAGGTCTGGGATTACAGGTATGACCCACTATGCCCAGCTTTGATTTCACTTTTAAGCAACTGCTAATGTAATACACACACACACACACACACACACACACACACACACAGGGGAGGGGTCAGAACAAAAGCTTGAAATGGCAATCTTTCCTTAATGATATGAGAAATTGTTAACTTTTGGAATTTGGATGCTTCTGGCCAAGAATAATCCCAACCCTTTCCAAGGTAGGGAGGCGGCATGTCGTGGTCCCAGCAGCTGTGAATTCTAGAGTGACAAAGATCTGAACACTGCATGTCCTAATGCTTGCTGGAACTCAGCAAGTCCTCATATTGTGCTTCCATCCAGAAATGGTTCTCCTCACAACACACGTCTAGCACATCTGTGGACTCAGATTTCCTCTCTATTATGCTCTAATTCTACTATCCATCTAAGCTTTACTTTTCTGAAATAAGACCTGACAAGATATCTAGATGCCCTAGAAAGGGTTCTTGAAGAAATGAGGGAAAGATCTATGCTTGTCACCAAATATTTGCCAAGTATATTGTTCCTTTGTGTCTCATATCATCTCTCCATAATTATGCAAATCTGATATCAAATATCAGTGAATATCAAACTGACACCAACAGATCTTTTTTGTCTAAACGTCAAAGCATTGTAAAGGTTTGAGATTCATTCTGGTCTTGACCTATTCTTAGTAGAAGAGAATTACGGTAAGTCTGTGGGGAAAGCAATCACTTTAGGCTGGGCCACATTATTGGGGTCATCATGAGTGCCACTGTCTGGTCTTCAGTGTAACAAATTTAGAAAGCTGATTTTTTATGGCATTCACACTGAAGTGATCAGGCTTCAGGGGACTGACTCATGCTAACCAAATTTACAGGGGATTAACTGATTAAATGAGAAGCCAATTGAAGAATTTATACTGATAAATGGATCTAACCAACAGCCAAGGCTTCTCTACCAGAAGAAAAGATAACTTGGAAAAACAAATTAAAGTCCAAAGGTTTTTGGAAGAGTAAAGAAATCAGGCCAAGTGTTGTGAGATGGATTCAAAGGACAGACACCAAACTACAGCAATCTGATGAGTCCTTCGTTGATCCTAGGACCTATGTGACTATCAGGGACCTTCTTATGGCCACTGCTAGAAACACACTGACTAGCTTACTGAACAGCTCCATTTTTCCAGGCTCTCAGAAACTGAATGCTATGAAAATGCCAGGAAGCACAGACAAAATTCTCTTGTCATCTCACAGTGGATCTAATTATTTTTTAGCATCAAATTTCACTCAGTTCTGTAAATTGTTTCTCTATGGTCTTGCTTGATTCACTGAAAAATTTCTCCCCCTTTTATGCTGAAAGACATTCTCCCCTGAGAACACCCTCTCCTCTGTGACCTTCTTAAGGGGTGGCTGTTCCCTTTTCTGATCACTCCCTTAATACCAGTGCATATGAAAGCAGATTAGGGGTCCTTTTTGCTTTTCATTGTCATTTCTAGACCATTCTAATGGTCCCTTAACCCAAAGCCTCCTTCATTCTCTCTACCACTCCATTGGCCTTAATTCTTGGAAGCTCCAACAATATGCCTAGATAATCCTACCTTGATCCAGACCCCCATTTCTTTGACTTCTCTCTAAGTGATTTTGTCCCTCCTCTCCACTGCAGCCATCCATTCCTAGGACTATTGTGATGCTTAGGTTTTGTTGTCGACTTGATCTTTTTAATTATCTTGGGTGGGTCTCTGATGTTGTTCACAGGAAGGCAGCCCACTCAGTAGGGGGCAGGATATAAGGAAGCTCAGGGGAGCTAGAAACAAACATCCCTTCCTGGGAGAGCAGTGCAAGAAGGAAATTTCAGAGACTCAGCTAGCCAACAAGTCTTGGATAGGGTTGCAAGACCCCTCCCTAAGGCTAAATAAAGGGGAAAGAAATCTCCCTCCTTACTTGTTTTGTTGGTGTGTATGTGGTGCTTGTGATGGGTTTTTCTCTCTCTGCTTGGACCTGGGAAAGGGGGCTTGTCTCTTTCGCCATTATGGAACTTACCCTAAATCTGTAGCTTCAGTAAATCCTTTTCACCCATAAACTGTACCTGGTTTGGAGATTCATCCCAGCAACGTGTAGCTGACTATGACAATACTCTAAACCTGATTATAACCAGTAGCTACATGTCACTTCATGGTCTAAATATTATGCATCCTACTATCCTACCACCACTTACTTTTTACACTTATTACCTCTAATACTCCATCTCTAGCAATCCCTCCATCTCATCAGGACCTGTAATTCATCTATCCTTATCACCTTTTCACTATTTCTTGCCCCTCAGAGCCTTTGCGTCCTTTATTACATAGCTTCAATTCCAGAGCAATTTCCTGTGCACACAATGCCTCCCTTGTTCCTTAGCAAGTTCATCATAA
The DNA here is from genome assembly GCA_004024765.1 of Zapus hudsonius. Lineage (NCBI taxonomy): Eukaryota > Metazoa > Chordata > Mammalia > Rodentia > Dipodidae > Zapus > Zapus hudsonius. The sequence goes on along the minus strand of PVHP010039741.1, from coordinate 9,968 downwards.
TCATCTGAACAAGTCTTTGCTCGATTTTGATAAAATTTTCTGCCTTGTACCTGTGTACCTAAATGTACCCAAGGAAAACATACTGCATGTCTACTGGTCTCACTTCAAATTCATAACCATTATTTTTAAATAGATCCTGAAGGCAAATCACTAAATTATATTTGATTATATTTACTGATTCATTTCTTCACCCACTCTTCTAAATAAATAATAGCGTACCTTCTTCATAAACCTTCAGCACCTCCTTCTTCCTCATTCTCAATGGATAACCTGGTTTCTTCCTCTGGAAAGGAGAAAATCTTCAGAAAAGTTGCCCTCACACTCTCATCAGTAGCTGCCCTCCATCTCTGCGTGCACACAGCACTCCCAATCGTCACTATAGACTTTCTGTGCACCCAGCGAAGGCCAACTCTTCTACTTCTGCACTCAGCCCCAACTCATTTCCGCTACTTTAGGACAATCATCCATCAAATATCTTTTCTCCATCCTACCTTACAATTTTCCCAATTTTTAATGGATAATTCCATGAACATACAAGCATGCTAGGTCTCCCATCTTAAAACATGCTTTTAAACATATCATCCTCCAATTACTGACCATTTCAGTTTTCCCTTTGATACAAAATTTACACAAAAGGCTTATACATAGTCATCTTCAATGCTTCAAAGTGAATTCTCTCCTCATTTTTTTTGTACTCAGTCTTTTTTTTCCTACCACCTCCCCTAAACTTCCCTTGCCAAGGTCACCAATGACCTTCAGTGGCCACTTCATAGCCCCCCCTTTTTTTTACTTATTAGCAGCATTTGGCACATAGGAACATTAGTTTCCTCCTCCACATATTACTGGAGTTGGCCTTCAGGACTCCACATCCTTCCAAGCCTATCTCTCCTATTCATTCCCCTATTTCTTCATTCTCATCTCCTTCATTTTTTTGGTGGGGGGGGAGTTTAAGGCAGAGTCTTGCTCTAGCCCAGACTGGCTTGGAATTCACTATGTAATATCAGGGTGAACTTGAACTCACAGCAATCCTCATACCTTTGCCTCCCAAGTGCTGGAATTAAAGGCTTGAGTCAGCACACCCAGCTTCCTTCACATTTTTAAAGTTTTATTTTGTATTTTTTGTTTTGTTTTGATACAGAGTCTCATCTATACCCCAGGATAACCTGGAACTCCCTATGTAGGCAAGGCTGGCCTCTGATTTCTGGTGATCCTCCTTCTTCAGCCTTCCAAGTATCCCTCACTTTTTAATATTGGAATTTCCTAGAGCTTACTTCTTGGTCCTTTCTCCATATACACTTGTTAAGTGACCACATCTAGTTTCATGCCTTAAATTATTATGCACACACTGACAATTTCCAAATCTATTCCTTCAGCCCTAATCCCATCATTGTCCTTCACACTTGTGTATCCAGCTACCCACTTGAAAGCTTCACTTGATATGTATTTGACATCTCAAGATTAACACAGACATAAACGCCTCTTGGCATAACTCCTCTGCCCATGCACACTGCTATAGGCTGCTCCTCCTAGATTTACCCTGTAGGTAAGTGGCATCTTAATTATTAGAGTTGCTCAGACCCAAATTATTATTATTTTTTTATTAAGTGGAGTCTTCGTATGGAAACATCCTTTTTGGTACCATTTCCCTCCTCTCTACCCCCTTCCACCTAGGGCCCTCCTCCATGGGATGCTAGTATTCATCATGGGGATGTGGTTATATGAGAGAGCAGCAGTCAGTCATTGTTGGGGGAGGGGCAATGTCAGGCCCAAATTCCTATTTCCAATTTCTGTCTATCACATAAAATGTATCTATAAGTTATGTCACCATTCCTCCAAAAAGGAATGAAATCCTATCTTATCCCATCACCCCTCTCCTACTACTCCAGTCAAAATAATCATCATGTCATCTTTTGCCCGAGTCACTGTAATGGCTTCCTACTGGGTTACTCTGGAACCTGTGTCCCATTATAGTTTATTTCAACATAAAATCCAGAATTGATTTTGTTAAAATGAGAAATCAGATCATGTCACACATCTCTTCTAAACTTTCCCATAGTTTCCCATCTCCCTCAAAGTCAATGCCAAAGTCTTTGAAGTGAAGCTTTATAAAATCAAGTATGACATTTCATTTCCTTTTTACCCTCATTCCCTTGGTTCCAACAGCCTTGGCCTCTGTATTTCTCCAACCCATAGAATGTGTTAGGGACTTGGTCCCTAGCCATCTTCTCTCATGAAGCCCCATGACTCACTCCCTCACTTCTTTTAGTCTTGCATCTGTGTCCACGTGATTCGAAATTGCTCTGTACATACAAATTAACCTCATCCTTCTTTCCTTTAGATTTTCTTCATTCAACTTATCACCATTATATGAGGTATTGTTTTTTTTCTTCATTGTTTGTATCCTTATTCTTTCTCTACTACAATGGCAGCTACTTGCAGACAGTGATTTTTTAAAAATCTGTTTCATTCATGCTGTATCCCAGGAGTCTAGGATGACACAGACATGATCATGGGTACTTAGTATGTGTACTGAAGACAGGGACAAAGGGAGAGAATAAAGAATGTTTAATATATAAAAATAAAAGAAATAATTCATTGGGGAGAAGAGGTTTAATGGCAGGGGATAAAAGAGGGTAAAGGGGGTAAATATGGTTAAAATACACTATGTACTTGTATAAGATTGTCTATAGTAAAATAAAATGATGAAAAATTATGTTCAAAAATAAAGCAATTTTTTCTGTTTTGTCTGTATGGAAAAATTTTAACTTTTGTACTAAGTTAGTTGTTTAAATTAGGACTACATTTTGTCACCATATAGAAATTATAAAGTTGGTATTAAAGTGATAACTCTCACAATACAATATAATATCCTAGATTGAATCTTTGAACACAGAATAAAACTTTAATTTCATTAATAGTAATATATCACTTTTGGCTTCCTAAGTGCAAGAGATGCACCATGGCAATATAAGATGCTAACATTAGGAGCAAAGAAGTAGCATATGAGATTCTCTGTATTATGTTGACTATTTTGTGAAAATTTAAAACCCTTTAAAGTTGTGTGTGTGTCTGTGTGTCTGTGTGTGTCTGTGTACACAATCCTGGGGTTATGTTACATGGAAAAGGAGAGTCTGGCTACATTTGGAATTAAAGTTGCTGATAAACTGACCCTTTCATGGAGGAGATTACCCTGGATAATCTGGGTAGGTCGAATGTAATCACAACAGTCTCTTAAAATGGAAGCAGAAGTCAGAGAGACTACGAAGGGATGTGTGTCTATGAAAGAATTGTCAAAGAAATTCTTTGATGACGATGGAACCAAAGAATGTAGGAGCTAAAAAAATTCAAGGAACCAGTTTCTACTCTACAGTTTTCAGAAGGGAATGTAGCTTTAACAGCACATTAATTTCAGTCCAGTGAAACATAGATGGGAATTAGGAACAACAGAAATTGAAACATAATAAATTTGTGTTGTATTATGGCAAAATAGGAAGCTGTGTATATATCATTCCAGGGATAACTGCAGCCTAGAAAGGTAGTTATCTATTTTAATGAGGGAAGATTACTACTTATCACACAGGGATTAAATAAGGGAAATGAGGACATAGCTCAGGCAGTAAAGTTCCTGCTACATAAGAATGAGGACCTGAGTTCAGATCTCAAGCACCATTGAAAAGCTGTGTGCACATCTGTAATCCCCGTCCTGGAGAGGCAGAGATGAGCAGATCCCTGGGGCTTGGTGGCTAGCTTGTCATAGCCAAATCTATAAGCTTCAGGTCAAGTGAGAGAGCCTGTCTCAAAAGATAAGGTGGAAAGCAATAGAGGAAGATAGCTACTCTGCTGACCTTTAGCCTCTACAAGCATGCACACACAAATGAATGCATACCTCCATACACATACACACTTGCACACACACCATACACATATCCACATGAAAGAAAAACATCACATAGTAAGTTGCAGAGCTATGCCCCACACCAAATTGTGACTCCAGGTTTTGAGACAAGCAGGCAAGCATAGGGAACAGATTAGCGATCAGGGACACCATTGCTTGGCTTGGGCAATAAGCATGCCCCTTTGCTCACAAGGTGTACCTAGCAATTTCGTAACAACCTGGTCTCCTCTTCCATGCATCAAGCTGCACATATACTTACTCCAAACAATGGGATAAGTTCTACCACCCTTAGAAACCATTAGTTACTCCTATGTGTGTTCAGTTTCTATAAAAATGCATTCCAAGATAGTCCAGATCAGGGAGAAGGAGGCCATCCAGCCTGGAATGGTTTTGGGTAATGCACATGTAGCAAACTTTATCCTCTAATTGAACTTTTATGGTCAATCCCCTATTGACCATCTAATACCTATGTATAATTGGGTATATATATATATATATATATATATATATATATATATATATATATATATATATATATGACTAAAATCAAATGCATCACAGGAAAGCCCATGTACAGTAGCAAAAAGGTTATAGAACTCAAGTCTGTCAATCAAAATAGAGAACCAGCCAAACCACATCCCTTGGTAACTGACCCTCCTTCTCATGGAAGCTTAGGACAGCCACTGGGGCCCTTGAGTACTTTTCCCTTCAGGAAGGATTGTTCCATGCCATGGCAGTGTACACTCATTTTGTTCTTAACAAAGTTTCTTACTGTTTTACTGTGTGTGTGTGTGTGTGTGTGTGTGTGTGTGTGTGTGTGTGTGTGTGATTTCCAGTTTTTTGAATAAGGCACCAAGGACCCAGAAACACCCAGACAGAGACCACCAGTAACAGTTTTATATCTCTCTAGCAACTTGTTGCCTTACTGGTTAGAATCAGAGACAGTCCATAAAGCCTTATTTAATTCATAATATGGCCAAAACAGTGTAGACTTGCAAGTGTTAAAAACCAAAAGAATCTGCAGAGCCACTTTTTAATTCAAACATCAAAAAATGCATTTTAAAAGGACATAGTTAAAATAAAAATAGGTAAAAGGACATAGTCACATACCTCTTATAATACAAATGTGCCAGTTTGCTGCCATGGCCTTAAAGCACAAATGAAATGTCACTTCCCTGTCATGTCTGTTTATTTCTAGGGCTGGTGCTTTAGGTTGAGCAGACTTAATTAAGAAAAATAAGCAGACACTTGGAGACTTCTGTGGCAGAGCTAAAGGTAATGTGTTATTTTCCAGGCCTTTCAAGATCGAGGGCATTGTTAGGGTTTGGGGAGGTCTAATTTGACTTCAAAGCTGATGGATGCAGATGCATCACGAGCCCTGCTCTTACCTAGCCTTGATCAGGAATGTTCACAGCTCACAAAATAACACTGCTTTCACTCAAAATTGCCCCAAACCTCAAAGCAGTGTTTCATAACTCCTTTTGTTTATTCTTTCTCCTAATTTCTGGATTTATCAATGTGTCATTGTCATGGCTCCATGGTTGTTTTTTTTTGTTTGTTTGTTTGTTTCCACTTAGTATATGGATATATATGTGTTTACCGTTGACAAATGACTTTCTTCTGAATTAACACAGTTTTTTCATTTACTGAGCTTGAAAACCCTTTAATATTACTATTCATATTCTACAAATAAGAAAACCAAAACTGGGAGACTTGGAGCTAGGACCAAAATTATAGAGAATCCAAGTCAAAGCTGAGTGCTGGTCCACAATCCCTCTTCTTTGTGGAGCTGCACTGCACTGGTGCCTAGGCTAGGGAAACTTGAAAACAAGGAAGTGCTATCCTCAAGGTGGAAAATTTGGAGCACAGGAAAATAAGATAAATGACGCTGTTGGTTTTACAGGGAGGGAGAAGGAAAGGATTGTGTTTATGGGGTCTGGAGATGGGCCAGTCGTGTATACCAGTGATGCCTAGTAGATGATGAGAAGTGTGAGATGTGTCAGGGGAAGAATGGCAATTCACAAAGGGACAAGGGAAAATAGTGTTCATGGTGTTGGGGTTTGTAACCAGGGTCTCTGCTGTGTGACAGAGTCTGAAGCACAGATTAGATAGAAGCCACATTGACTTCCAATTTGACTCCCACAGAGCCCACTTGATGTTACACTTGAGCTTATCTTGTTTCCAGTTCTAGTCCAAGCCTAGAATATAATATAAGGACCATGAATTCTGGACCTCATATTTGCGCCTCAGGCCCAGTGTAGCAGTTACCTTCTCATTGTGGGGACAAACACCTGACAAGAAGCAGCTTGTGGAAAGAAAAGATTTATTTTGGCTTACAGTTTTGAGGAGAAGCATCATCATGGTGGGAAATGGCCAACAGCAGCAAACAGCTGGGCATCATATCTCCAGAGCAGTAGGAAGAAATAAGTCTGAGTACTGGGTTTGGAGCTGGGCCATATTATCAAAAAGCATGTCCCTATCAACACACCTCCTCCAACAATACTCCACCTCCTAAGGCCCTACAATCTCCCCAAATTGCCACCAACTGGGGACCAAGTATTTGAAACACATGAGAAATTTCATTTCATACAACCACATTCAAAGTACAGCCCCAGAGCATGACTCAAACATGTCTCTGGATGAAACTTGCTGGGATTTTTTTTAATTGCCACATATATATAGTATGAATGTTTGTGTGTATCAGTGCAGGTGCACAAGCATGAGGATGTGCATTGCTTAGATTAGATATTGGTGATGGTTTGATTCCGGTGTCCCCCACAAATGAATGTGTTCTGAATATTCAATCCACAGCTGATGGCAGTTTGGGTATTGGAACCTTGTGGGATGTATGCTGTTGGGGGATTGTTTATGGGGGTTATAGCCAATTTCCCCTTGAGAGTGTTTGGCACACTCTCCTGTTGCTGTTGTCCGCCTGATGTTGGCCAGGAGGTATGTCCACCCCTCTGTTCATGCCACCATTTTCTATGTCATCATGAAGCTTACGCTCGAGTCTGTAAACTAAAATAAACCCATTCCTCCCATTAATCTCCTTTTGCTTGGGTTCTTTGTTGCAGCAATGAAAAGGTTGACTTCAACAGTTTTGGTACCTAGAGTGGGGTCTGTCATAGCTGCTAGAAACCTGATTTTGTGACTTTTGGCCATTTGGAACTGATCTGTAGAGGAATATGGAAGAACTTGAAACCATTCTGGTAAAAGTAAGAAACACTTGAATGCAGTAAAGACTATGGACTGTGAGGTTTGGCTTACAAGGGTGAGAAAAAACTTTGTCAGGGCTGTAGTAAAAGCAGTTTGTGTGAGAGGCTTGCTGCATTCTGCTTGCCTGTATCTTGAAAACTTGTGCAAGATTGGTTTAAGAAGAAATGGACTTGTGTGTGCAGATGGAGGAGGCACAGAAAGAAATGAAATTTCTGAGCTGAAACTGCTTCTTCTTCAGTTTCAATTGTTTGAGAGAGATCACAACCATTGAGAATGGGCCAGGTGATGTGCATTGGTGTCAGGTGTCTTCCTTGATAGTTTTCCTCTTTATTTTATGGAAGATGGAGGAAGGATCTCTCATTTGAGTCCAGAGCTTGCTGACTGATCTAGTCTAGCTAGACAGCTTGCCCTTGAGATCCCCTGTGTCCACCTCCCATGTTCTGGGATTGCAGGTGGATGCTACAATTTGGCATTTACATAAGTTCTGGAGATCTAAATTCTAGCCCTTACACTTGCATGGCAAGCATTTTATTGATTGTGTCATCTCTCCAGCTCTGCTTGGTGGGATTTTTGAGTAAAACATAGTTCATTTTTAGACCCCATGATGGGATCAGTTAACCAGACCTGCTCCTGCTGAAATCATTGCATCCTTTCTTAGATGCATAGATGGATGCCTCAACTTCAGTACCTTGTCTCCTTTCAGGCCTATTGTCCCATAATATTCACTGCCCTCTCCCCCAAAAAATTCCTCCTGATATAATTTAGTGAACATCTTTCTTGGTAGCAGGAAGCTCAAACTTTTCTAGACTTTATTATATTTTACAAACAGATATTAAGATACATTTAAGTTAGATGCATTTTACTAACATTTATTCATTTGACTGAGGCTTACTCTCCATGTAAGGTATTACTTAAAAGCTGCTGTATGAGTTACTTTCCTCATTGCTGTCACAAAATACCTAACAAGAAGAAACTGAAGGGAGGAAATGTTTATTTTGGCTCACAGTTTGAGTATTGTGCATCGTAGTGGTGGTGGTGGGGAGTCATAGAGGAAGAAGAAAAGCAGACAGTGATGAATGCTAGTCTACAAATTACTGTCTCCCCTTTCTTATCTGGGCCCCCAGCCCAAGGAATGGTGGTGCCCATAGTTAGAGTGTGTCTTCTCAACTCAACCAAATCTAGAAATTCTCTCACAGATGTGTTCAAAAATTTGTCTCATAGGTGATTGTATATCCTGTCAAGTTAACAATCTTAACCATCACAGGGGCTTCTAGCCTTGACATCATAATACGATCAACTTTTCTTTACTTTTACAAGAGCCTTTCTGAGAAAAGAAAGAATCCTTGTTTAATGGTTTTATTAGACTATATTAATCATACATATGTGGTTTCATTATGACATTTTCATACATTTTTATAACATGTTTTGATCATATTCAGCACCTGTTACTCCCTGTGGTCCACCTCCCAGTCCAACTAATCCTTTTCCTTAAAAGAGAATTATTATCCAAAGCATTTAGCATAGTATTTGATGATTATTATTTCTTAATATTTCTTTAATTTCATGCCACTATGCTCAAGTTCACAGATTCATTATCTTCCTGATGATATGTGTAAACCCTAAACCTCAAAGGGTGGATCACTTCTGATATGTGGAGTCCAGATTGGAGAGAGAGAAAGAGAGAACATGAATTCAAAAGGAGACCATGAGACGCACAAAAAGAAATTTTAAGGGAGAAGAGGGGGGAAAGGGAAGAGGCAGACAGTGCTGTAACATGAAAGCAGAATGGGGAGTATTGGAGTGAGGAAGAAGGGCAGCAGAGGACAACAGGGGCCTGGAAATGGGGAGTGGGGAGCAGGAACGAAACAGTGGGTAGGTGACAGGAGGAGGGAAATGGGGACAGATTCACAAGATTTGATCATACAATGTATAAACTTATTCATAATAAACATATTTTAAAAAAGAACAAAGTATGTGTGAAAATGCCATAATGGCCAGGATGGTGGTGCATGCCTATGATCCCAGCATTAAGGAGGCTGAGGTAGGAGGCCCACCATGAGTTCAAGGCCAGCTTAGGCTACAGAATGAGATCTAGGTCAGCCTGCACTAGAGTGAAAACCTCCTTCAAAAAAAGAAAGAAAAAAGAAAAGGAAAACAAAAATCAAAAAAAAGTATGATGGAGACAGACACTGAGGATACTCAAAGTGTTCCAAAGCAGAATTCCAGAAGCTACTAAGAGCTAAACAGTACATTAGACACCCACCATGGCTCAAGGGCTTTGCAGAAGAGGTGGTGGAAAGATTATAAAAGCCAGGGGTGAATACCCAAAGGCATTGCCCCCAACCAATAAATAACTGTTGATTGTACAAGTCATAGTCCTCAACCCCATGGTGCAAATTAGCAAACCCACTGAGGAGGGCCCTCAGTGGAATGGGGACAGGGAGGAGGGAAATGACCTGAGCAGAGGGTGAACATCATCTTCGTCACAGCACTACAAACAGCAGCAGGAAAGTGTACCAAAAATCTGGCAAGAGGAAGCTGGCTTATAACTCCCATAAGCCCCCCAAAACACTCTCCAACAAGGGTCCACTACCCAAACTTCCATCAGCTTGGGATCAAGCATTCAAAACACATTCATTTCAGGGGGACACCTTCATGAAAGCATGACAGCTATGAATATTGACTTTTTTTCTTTATTGTTCATAGTGAGTTACATTGTTTAGTGGGCCAACCATGAGTTGTTATCCCCAATTCCCTGTTGCCCCCCTTCCCCATCCCCAGTCAGCTGGATATCCTCCTCCGTGGGCCATCTGTATCAGTCTTTGTGGTAGGGGACCATGGATAGCTCATTCTTCAG
>PVHP010039740.1:0-16209 GCA_004024765.1 Zapus hudsonius | reverse complement strand
TAAAATGACATGGATCAAGAGAAACAAGGGAATCTTTTTAGAAGTTCTTTGAAGATACACTGAATTCTTCATCAGAATAATTATGTAACAATAAATAAATTAATTAAAAAGATATTTATACAGGTACTGGCGAGATGGCCAGTGATTAAGAACACTTCCCACTTAAGGATGAAGGTCTGAGTCCATCTAACTTTGATTCTCTGACACATTTTTAAAAAGCTGGATATAGCCACGTATGTCTGGAACCCCAGGCCTATGTAGGAAAGACTATCTCAAGGAAATATGATGATAAGCAACAAAGGAGGGTACCATGAACTCAGGATATGGTAATCTACACACATGCATGCATGAGCCATACACACACACACACACACACACACACACACACACACACACACACCATAGGCCACACTACTCCTAGATCCCACACATATACCAAGTAAATACATAAACAAAACACAAGAATTTTTTACATAGTTTACTATTTGGAAAAAGTAATAAGAAACAAATCAAAAAAATTTGTCAAACTCATGAGAATAATCTCAATTTAAAATAAAGTTATGGGCTGGAGTAATGGCTCAGTGGGTAACCTGTTTGCCACACAAGCAAGGGGACCCAAATTTGGATCATCAGAACCCACCCACTTAAGAGACAGGTGAGATGATAAACAGCTGCAAACCAGCTCTAGGGAAGTGAAGACATTAGGATGATCGGAACTGGCCAAATTGGTTACTTCTGGGCTCAGCAAGAGACACTATCTTGTAAAAATAAGGAGGAGAACAATTCAGAAAGACATCTGAAACCATGGATATGGGCGCACGCACACAGGTACACACACAGGCACACAGCATACACAAATAAACTATGTGTTGGGGTGATGACTCAGTGGATAAATGCTCCCCACCCAAGCCTGAACAGAGATTCCCAGAGCCCATAGAAGACACACTGTCATCCGTGGTGGGCTTCTAAAATCCTAGCACTCCTGTGGCAAGAGAAGAATTTCCCCAAAGCTCAGGGCCAGTCAGGCTTGCAAATGAAGCTGGGAACAAGTGACCCTGCTTCAAACGAGGCAGAAGTGGAGGACCAGCACTTAAAGCTTGCCTCTGACCTTCACGTGTGTGCACTCACACATGAACACATTAACATGCGCACACATATACATGCCATACACACGACAATCAATAACTGATTAGAATAAAATGAAGGAAACAGAGTTATCGCCAGATAGCAATAGGAAGTTGATTCCAAAACTCACTGCGATATCAAAATTCATAACGCTCAAGTCTGTGATTGTTTATCCAAGTTTACAAGGTATTTCCATGTAACCTATGAATATCATCTGACATACCATTGTTAATCTATAGACCTCTTATAACATAGAACATAATAACAATTAGATGTAAATAGTTTTATACTAGATTGTTTAAGAACTCCTAAGAAACATCAGCTGTTACACATTTACTACAGACAGTTATTTTTCTGAAGAGTTTCCAATCTCTTGCCTGGTGCCTGGGGAGATGGCTTGATAGATCAACAGTTAAAGACAATTGTTTCAAAACCTGATAGTCCAGGTATGATTGCCCAGTACCCAAGTCCAAATGCACAAAGAGGTGCCCGAGTCTGGAGTTCGTTTGTGGTTACAGGAGGCCCTGATGTGTCCATTGTCTCTTCTCCAATCTCTCTCTCTCTCTCTCTCTCTCTCTCTCTCTCTCTCTCTCTCTCTCTCTCTCATCTCTCATAAATAAATGATACATAAAAACCTTTTGGCTGAATTCTGCATGTGTGCTTATTGAGGAAGATGGCCTGTGGAACATGGCCTATATGTTAGTATGCACTACATATGCACTAGTGAAACGTGTGCAATTACATAGGTGCTCATTTAAGTTACTTTAAAAGGCTAGAAATATGCTCAGCCATACTTCATTTTACATCTGAAAGGTCTGCTGATGTAATGATCAATTCTAAAATAATCAACAATTTCCCACATTCTGATTGATATGTCATCTGTAAACAGTTAAAATTGTTTTGAAACAAGAAAATCATAAAGGCCAAAGCTGTTAAGAATAGGTCTGGGAATTTTCTTTTTTTTTTCTTTATTAAGTAGAGAGAATACAGAGAGAGATAGAGATAGAGATAGAGATAGATAGAGATAGAGATAGAGATAGAGATAGAGATAGAGATAGAGATAGAGATAGAGATAGAGCACCAGGGCCACCACCTTGTGGATCTGGCATATGTGGGTACTGGGGAATTGAACCTGGGGCCTTAGGCACTGGAGGCAAGTGCCTTAACTGCTAAGCCATGTCTCCAGCCCTAGGTCTGGGAATTTTCTAAAAGAATTTTATAGGAAGATGCGATGTAAAAAGTGTTAAAAAATATTCACTTAGAAAGCATATAACCTGATAGACATCATTGGATAAATAAATCTTGAAGTATTATACAAACACAATTAATTGTACATTTAACCTAAAATGACAATATTGCTAAATAATTTTCTATATGCTTTGAAAATTGACAGTATGCATTTTGGTAGCTTCTGTATTTGCTACACTGCTTTGAATTTCATCTCTGTTGCAGTCTAGCCGGGATTCCTTCAGCCATGTGTGGAATTTCATTGTCTGGATGGTTATACTATTTACACTGCCATGCACTCACTAATGGACTTGTAGATTTATTCAGGATATTTGCTGTTTTTAAGGTTGCTGTGAGGATTCATGCTCAAGTATACATGAGCACAGTATGTTGTATTGGTCTTCAATAAATACCAAAAGTTGGAACCTTTGAGGTATATGAAGATAAGTTTATCTTTAATTGCAATGGTCACAGTTGTTTCTAAAATGTCTGTACCACTTGCCATTTCCTGTGCACCCTTGCCAGCACTTGAGGTTACCCATCTTTCTAATGTGAGACACAGTGATGTGTGTGTCACAGTCTAGCGTTATTGTTTCACTTAGAATTTGTCTAATTGCCAACCATTTTGGGGATTTTACCGCTTTTGGTTATTTCCAGTTTATACATTTTTGATAAATGTCTTTTCAAATATTTTGTCTGTTTTTATTAGACTCTTCGTCTTTTATTATTAAGTTTTAAAATTTTTATAGCAGGATAGGAAGTTCTGTTTTCACTTTTTATTATATTATCTGTCCTTTTATTATTAAGTTAACAATTTTATAGCAGGAAAAGAAATCCTTTATCAGGTTTATGCTTTGCAGATTTTTTCCCTTGTCTGAAAATTATGCTTAAATATTCTTGCATGGCTGAACTGCTGATTTTTCTTTCATGATCTCTGTATCCCATGCTGGCTTTGGACTCAGGATCCTCCTGCTTCAGCTCCCTAAGGGCAAAGGTTAAAGTGCTGTGCCTCCATTATTATCTTTTTTCTTTTTTATATAATTTTATTTATTTACTTAGAGAGAGAGAGAGAGAGAGAGAGAGAGAGAGAGAGAGAGAGAGAGAGAGCTCATGAATACACCAGGGTCTATTGCCACTGAATATAAACTTTAGATACAGGTGGCTTTTTGTGTGTCTGGCTTTACATAGGTTTTGGGGAATTGAACCTGGGGTGGAAGGCTTTGCAAGCAATCACCTTTAACTGCTGAGCCATCACCTTAGCTGTTGTTTTAATTTTTAAAGGATAAAAGTTGTACTACTTTTTTTATTTTTTATTTATTCATTTTTAAGCAGAGAGAGAGAGAGAGAGAGAGAGAGAGAGAGAGAGAGAGAGAGAGAGAGAGAGAACCAGGGCCATCACCTTGTTGGTCTGGCCCATGTGGGTCCTGGGGAATTGAACCCGGGGCCTTAGGCACTGGAGGCAAGTGCCTTAACCGCTGAGCCATCTCTCCAGCCCAAAAGTTGTACTACTTTTGATGAACTCCAACTTATTGATATTCTTTTATGCTTCATGCTTTCTATTGTCTATTACAATGTTTCCATCTCTAAAGATACTATTTCTCTCTCTCTCTCTCTCTCTCTCTCTCTCTCTCTCTCTCTCTCTCTTTCACACTGGGTGTGTGTGATTGCCGTATGGCTCAAGGTAAAGGTGAGGTTTCATATTGTAACCTCCTTGTGTACAGTTGGCAGATTGTTCAGCACTGTGTGTACTGACATGACACTTTCCTGAAAAACGTTTTGACTATAGACATATGGATTATTTGAGTTGGCATCTTTCCCAGTGGTGCACTTGTATCCAAATACCACATCACCTTGATTGCCATAAGTTTACTATTACTTTTAAAATCAAATTATTTTCAAAATTTTTCACTTCAGAGCTGGGAGATGACTCGGTGGGTAGAGCTCATGTCACTTAAGCTTGAGGCACTGTGAAAGCTGAAAGCACCTGAGGAACATTCCCCAGCAGCCACATGAATAGCTGAGCACAGCCATGCCGGTCAGTATTCCCAGTCTTGTTGAGAGCAGGGGACCTGAGCATTGCTCAACTTGCTGACCAGACAAAAAGCAGCTCTGGGTTGAGGGAGAGGCTATCTCAAGGAAATACATAGATGAGCAAAGTGGAATACCATGGTGTGCTCTGTCGTCTCCATCAATGCACCCACACACACATGCATAGACCACACACCACAATACACCACTCCACACCACTCCAAACCACACCACACCATACCACACCACACACCACTACATACCACGCCACACCACACACAACACACCACTCCACACCACACACATACCACATCACACCACACCACATCACACCACACACATACCACACCACTCCACACCACACCACACCACACCAAGTGTTCCCTCCATCAGATTTCTTCTGCCTGTCCAAGTTTCTTAACATTTCTTCAGAACCCATAGACAAAAATTACTAATGGCCCAAAGTGCCGGCAAACGTTTTTCTATGTCATTTTTGGCAAAAAGCAATAGAGTCAGGCAAATAATACCAACTACCATTTTTTATACCTTCAAGTTTATATGAACACCTGAAATATTACCCAGTGTCAGTCAGCTAGGAGTAAGTGTGGAATCATCAAGGAAAGAATTTGGCAGATGAGGTAAAGAGACATACCACACATCCGTATGTTTCTTTCTGAAATTTCACTTCAGCACATTAAACTAAATAATCTAATTTGAAGTTAAAGTGCATTTGAGGATTCACTACACATACCATGGCAGCAGACCAACCCCAGTACCTAAGACCCCACAGACAGGTGACTGTGCTCAGGACTGTCCTGGTTTCTTCTGCTGCTATGAAATTCTTGATAAGTTTCAACACAAGACCTCTAAGTTCATTTTCACTTTGGCTTTACAAATGATGCTGAGATCTTGCTCTAGGAAGAGCCAATGAGATTGATTGTTTGTCTCATAGAGTTCACCAGAGAGCAAACATCAATTGCCTACTGTCATGACCTGCTTAGCAATGAACTTTTATTCAATTTTCTCTTTTCTTACTGATTTCTGTAGTCCCTTGTCTCCTGGCATCACCTCTAAAATGGACCTGAAATGGAACCCCACTTCTGCCAGTAGGCAAGAGAAGAAAGCACTGAAGGAAGCAGAAGTCCTATCAGGGGGATCCGGGCAAGATGATCACAGAGGTCTGGACCAAGATGAAAAGAGATGATGGGAAAGTCGATTCTGTCTAGTTTTCAGTGCTGTCTTCACAGGGTTCACTGACATTTCAGATGACCTTAGCCAGGATGGTGATGTGTGATGGTCCTTCAAGATAAACCACCTGTTGCCATATTTATCAGAGGCAACTGTGATCACTCAGCAGAGACTCGAGATTGGACCTGAAGATGTTTCTCCATGGAGGGGTGGGGAGGGCCATCAGACCCCCACCTGAGATCTCAGGTGCCCCCCTGAGCCCGCTGTAGATAATGACAATGACATCTCATGTTCTTATGGGGAGGGGGACAGATTTCCCAGAGGGTAGAGTGTCAAAGAATGGCGAGCTTCATATAAGCAGCTCCATGGGCGTCATCCTTCATTCTGAGATGAGACCTTTGATTCTACAGCTGCTTTGGGTTCTCCACATGCCTGGAGTTAACCCATCCTTACAGAACCTGTGGGGAAATCTCAGCACAGAGGAGCTAACCCCACCTATGCAGCTATGTGGAGCTTTTCACCCAGTTTGGATGTGGCCATTTGATGCACTTTAGAGTCTCCAGGGTCCTGTAAGTAGTCCCTTGCCCAGGCTCGGAGGGACACCCAGGGAGCTCATTGGCTCACCAGGGTGAACTCTGGTAAAATTGACCTTTACTCTGTCCTGGGGAAGCAAGGGCCCATTAGCTTCTCCTGACAAGCGTTCACCCAACAGATGGCGATGCCCACTGCAACAGGGTGTGTGGAAGAAAATTGGAGTTTACACTTTACAAATGCTAAATTTGAGATTCTGAGTATATGTGAGATGCTTCCAAGCAGGTAACTGAGTTTGGATTCTGGAGTTCACAGAAGGGGTGAGGCTACAAATACTTGGAGAATATTCAGACCTGTGGTGCTTGATTAAGAGTTCCATAATGACCTGAGGACTAATAAGAAAGAGATGCTATTTAGAGGCAGAACTTTAAGAACTTGAGGATGTGCAGAGGGGTCTACAATGGATGCTGCAACACATAGCAGAAAGCCAGGAGGGCTTGTAAAGTTGCTCTAAAAGCCAATAAACCACAGTGTCAAAAGAAGGGCCGGAGTGAGAACCAAGGAGAGGAACCACCCCTCACACATCAGCCAGGGCCTAGGTGAAAACAGAGGAATTGGCAAGAGTTCTGCTTCCACAGTGAGCCTGACAACCTGCACCTGGGTAATGGAGACAGACACTGAGGATACTCAAGTCGCACCAAAGCAGAAATCCAGAAGCTGCTGAGGGCTCAATACTAAAGTAGGTTTAAAACACACCTGCTAAGACTCAGGGGATTTTACAGAAATGGGATTTTACTGAAAGATGGTAAGAGCCACAGAGTGAGAGAGAATATCCAGAGGCAGTAACAACCCCCTCCACACACACACACACACACACACACACACACACACACACACACACACACACACACACTGACTGACTGCTGCTCTCACAACTCATAACCCACAACCCCTTGGTACATGGTACATTGCAGGAATCCCACTAAGGAGGGTCCTCAGTGGAATGGGTGCAGGGAGGAGGGAGATGATGGTACCCACACATTATGTGGCCATACAAACTTCCTACTTAATAAATAAAAAAGTAGGCCTGGTTCAGAAAAGACCTTTAGATTTAGAATTACAGACATCAGCACCAACACAGACAGGAGTAGTCGTGTTGCATTGGTGGAGACTGAAGACTGGGTTGATAATTATAAGAGAATGAAAAAGTAATGTTTCAATCTTTAAGGAATTTTTCTTAGAAACAAGATGGGGAAGATAAATAATAGGTAGCATTTGGGATGGTACATAAGGTGAAAATTCTTTTGTTTCATTGTTAGCTTTTAGATACAATGGTGTATCAATACAATCCTGGGAGCCAGTAGAGAAAGAGATCAAATTTTATTCATTCATTGCTGTCAAAGAGAAAATGACTACCAAAAATATCATGGAGATAATTATCTAATCATTGTTAAATTCTTTCTTACGATTATTAACAGAAATCACTCAATTCTTCCATCTAATATTTTTCAAAATATTTTTGAATTCATTTCGTCAGTCTAAAATCATTTTGACCATTGAAACCCATAGTTGAAATGGGTTGAAATCTGAGAAAAACTGTAGATTTGAGTAAGAGCTTATGTGGGAGCTGAAATGGAAATGGAAATGGAAAGCTTCTGCACTCTCTCCGTGGTCGTGAATATGTCTTTCTGGAGAAGAAAATATCAATATTCTGAAGAAATAAGAAACTTCCTTGTGTTTTCAAATAAAATTTCCTCTAGACAGGAAAATTTTATCCCTAGTTATAACTTCTGAAACATAATCTCAAAACCTAACATGTTACTTTGTGAATTTTGAGAGGTTATTCAGAGCTGGGGTAAAAAAATTCTTATCACACATTTTACTTCAAATAACAAGTTTTCATTGACCTACCTTCTACTATGTTCTGGGAAGGATATATTAAAAAAATTATAAGACATGTTCCTTATCATCAAAAAATGTGTTTAGCAATTCTTTTAGTGTGATTAGTGTGTTGTGTGTGTGTGGGGGGGAAATAACCAGGTAATTTTCTTAGAATACTTGTTTTCTAAGAGATTGTACTAGGAATGAGACATTATAAGCAAAGCTATTAAGAGATCTATTGGATAATTGTGTCTTATCTTTGTTATATGCTCAAAGTTTGGGATATAAACCTGCTTTGTGTATTTTTGTTTTGTTATTTTGTTTGTAATGGTCGACAACTGACCATCAGCTCACTCTTTAGCCAGGAAGAAATATCCCCTTCTTGCTTGTTTCATCATTAACAGGACTTGCCTATAACCTGATTCCAGAGTAATTAGGGACTGAAAAGGTAATTAGGATTCAAGTGTATTGAAGCTTACAATTGAGATTTGTGCTTAAAAGCCTCAGAAATGTAGAGAGAAAGCCCCTTTGTATCCTTTAAAAGTCTAATCGCCAACCAGAGAGAGTGGATACTGTTGCTTCCCAGAATGTGATCATTACAGAGAAGACCCCGGGAACACCCCTCACATCTCTAAGTAAATAAGCTACTCTCTTAATAGGTTCTGGAACCTAACCAAATGTCGCTGACATCAAAGTATCATTTGCATGTCCTAAATATATTGTGCTCAACTTCATCTCTACAAACCCATAGCTGCTTTATATCCCACTGAACAGTTTCTCTCATTTAGCCATGTAAGATGGGCTGTTCCTCTCTTCCATCATAATAGACTAAGGTTAAAGTATCTTAAACCTTTCAGCAATATTTTAAAGAGGAAAATGAAGTGTAATGAAGCACGTCCTTCTAATTTGATATTTTGGTCCAAATGGTCCCTTCCTAGTTCATGTATTAGGTAGTTAGAAATAGACAAAATTTCCAGAAATGATATTTATTGATCATCAAGTGATTAAATGATCATGTTCAATAAGTCTTAGTCAATTTTGAAGTCCTTCTGAATGGGCCCTTGGACATTCTCTTAAGACAGCTCAAAGGGGACTTGGTCCATTCATCATGTACCTAGTTAAGAACTGGCTCATTTAACTCTCCCATACTTTCTGTCTGTGCCCTCGAATGGACAAAGGGAATTGGTATTTTCAAGGCCTGATAAATCAATAACTTAATGCAGTTAGCCACACTTACTTAGTGCGGTTCATATTAAGCGCTGGTAAGACTTCCGTTGTATTTACTTCTTTATTCCCACATCAGCCGTTACAGAATATTCTCATTTTCCACATGAAAGCCAGAAGAGCCATTTCACAGCACAGGCCCAACAGACTGAACACGGAAAGATTAAGTGGCTAAGCTGACTAGCCTTGCTTGTTTAGCTGTGCCCACAGGATTTGAATTTCACTAGACTGTTGAAATCCTAAAATAATTTACCCACATCCCAAACACCGCGGAAAGAAAGGCTGTTCCATTTCTCGCCTCTTTATGTTGTGCGTCCAGAGCAATTTCTTCCAAATTAGATGCCATTTGGTTTTCGTTAGAATAATCAGGACAACTGCTAACATTAATAAGTCTGTAATACTAGTCAAGTTATTTGCCTCTCCAAATAGCACTACGCGTACCTAGGCAAGAGTTCCTATCCAAATTCTTTTCTTTATCTTCCAAATCTGTAATCTGTCTGAGTAGAGTGATTGGTCCCCTAGTTTTATGATGATGTCTTTCCACAAACACAGGTGGAAAGGAAGGCAAAGGAGAAGGCCTTCTGAGAAGGGTGTTCCATTTGCAGATTTGGCTGGGATCGTTTCAAGCATGTGTGTTCATAAACTCATTCATTCAGAGGTTTAGCACGTAGATTGACAGTCCATGGTGTCTGAGGGTAGGTATTTAAGGCTTAAAATAAAGGGATTGAGAGAGAAGCATGGTTCTTATATTGAAGAGGGCAAGGCTGGTGTCGAGAAGATGCAGAATTCATGAATCATTTTGGGGAATACTGAGAGGGAATTAGAGTCAATGTTGAAATGGCAAACAGAACGTTTTCATGGCTGTATCCATTGCAAGGGATATAAGACGATGAAGTTATATATTCACCTTAGAAGTAAAGATAGGATGCTTAATTTGCATTCAAGGTGACATCAGATTTTAAAAATTAATTGTGAAGTTTACCATATGAACATATTGGCCATATTTCCATTGGTTTATACTCATGTCATCTCCCCTACACCACTTAAGGAGCACTAACTAACCTTCTCAATGAGGTTACCAGCATTCACTGAGGGGTCATGAATGCATCCGTCAGTCTGGGGTGGAGGCAACACCCCATATTTCTTTCCACAGATACTCTCCAAATCTTTCTGCCTTCTCTTCTGAAATGGTCCCTGAGCCTTGGAGAGCAGGTTTTAAGTTTCTCAAGGTGTTATAAATTAAGTACCATCAATTATTTCTGTGGTCTGCTGCTATGTATAATCTGAGGTACAAAGCAGCAGCATGGCTTACACCCAGAGTAGAAGAATAAATTTGTAACGATTCCATAAACTTGATCATTTCTGTGTAAAATAAGATTTTCAAAAGTATTTAACACATCTAAAAATCTCAAATGAAGTGGACTGTGCAGTAAATGATGCATTTGACAGTTTAGTTACATACACTGAAACAGATTGCAGGAGATCTTTAAAATGGGGAAGGCAGTCAATCAGCCTCTGAAAGAGAAAACCTCAATTAGTGTATATCCTAAGAAGGTATTCTTTGCTTCTTAACATCCCTCCAAATTTAGAAGCACCATGCTTGATTTCAGTAGGTTCTGAGATACCGAAATGGAGAAGTGATTACAAATCTTTGAACTTAGTTTGCTCAGTTTGCTTGTCAAGAACACATGCTTATTAAAACCCCCACATACCATGATGACTGTTATTTTTTTTGTATTTCAACTCCATCTTAAAAATACAATGTGAGACTGTAGAGATGGCTCAGCAGTAAAGTGTACTGCCTGAACAAACATGACTTCCTCAGGGGGCCTGAAAATTCCTAAATTGAAATCTCCCAATCCCAATTTAACTGATGCAGTAATCTTCTTGTTATGGGTGGAAAGAATCTAACCAAAAGCAGCTTACGTAGGAAAGGCTTTATTTGGCTTATAGACTCAAGGAGAAGCTCCATGATGGCAGGGAAACAACAGCATGAGCAGAGGCTGGATGGCACCTCCTGGCCAATATCAGGTGGACATTAGCAGCACAAGAGTATGTGAAACACTGGCAAGGGGAAGCTGGACATAACCCCCATCAGCCTGTCCCCAAGAATACACCTTCAACAAAGTTCCAATTCCAAAATTGCCATCAACTGGGATCAAATATTCAGAACACAAGTTAATGGGGGAACACCCAGATCAATCTCAGTAAACAGCTGGGCATGGCCACCCATTTCTCTAACTCCAGTACTGTGAAGGGAAGCAGAGGAACCAGGGAATCAGCTCAGTTTGTGAAAACCAGCAAATATCAGTGAACAGATTTTGTAAGATCACGCCAAGAGCAAAGGAACAGGGCACCTGATGACAGTATACAACCAAGCAAAAATAAAGCAAAACAAATAAGAAATATTAACAGCTCTTGTGAACCTCTTTGCAAATCTATTCCAATATAACTTCCCCTGCAAGAAGTAAAGGCTATAAAAGATTTCAGTCAGGCATGGTGGTGCACACCTTTAATCCCAGCACTTGGGAGGCAGAGGTAGGAGGATCCTGTGAGTTCAAGGCCACCCTGAGACTACATAGTGAATTCCAGGTCAGTCTGGGCTAGAGCAAAAACCTACCTCTAAAAGCCAAAACCCAAAAACAAAACAAAATTTAAATGGCATCATGATCTTTTAATTTCTTCTGTCCCTTTCTAGAATCTGAAGATGCACAGAGTAGTCTTCTCTCCATTTACTTCCCCTTTCACCTCGTTTGTTCCAGAGTCTTCCAGCACATTCCTCAGTCTACTGTTCCAACCTGCACTCAAAGATCTCTTCTGCAAGTGAACAAATGTGATTTCTAACATCACAGCAGTGTTTTTGTTTCTGCCGAGCTTCTTTGATATGGCAGGAATCTGGTAAAAAAGAAGGCAAGCAGGCCTTCATTAAGGAGCTGCATTCTCATAGACTCTGAGAAGGCAGCCAGGGGGATCAATTGGGGAAGTCTTCAAAAACAAAAGGGATACCACCCTCTTCTTCATTTTCAAAAGCCAATGATGACTGCTGAGACATCCACATTCTTCTCCTCATCTTCCTGGGGCTCCATTTCTCTTTTTCCCCAGACCTGAATAGCTGTCTTTATTATATTGCTTTCAGGATGCTATGTTATGATGTTTGGAGATTTCCCTCCCAGGCACTGTCGGGCTTCTTTTACATCTGTGCATTTACTAATGCTGAGATGATCCCACACCCAGGGCTGCAGGGCAGGCCAGCCGATGAAAACAGTAAGGTCCTTCTTTACACTCTGCCAGGAGGCACTTAGCCTGGAGAAGTTCTTTGCCTCAGTCAAAGCAGGGCAGGGAGTTCATGCTCTGGGGAAGCAAAAAGCTGACTTTCACCTTGTTATTAGAATACCAGCCAAGCTTAAAGAATACAGATTTTGTGAACAAAGACAGTGCCAGCTTCTTTGGCCCCTGTCAATCAACAGTCCTAAATCCAGATTATACAGAGGGATGGAGGGAAGCAGAGGACAGGAGACAAGAAGAAGCAAATTATCTCCCAAAGACATTGTTTAGATTACCTAATAAAATTTGCTAAGCATTTTAAAATCCCTATCAAAACTCAAGCAATTAATTTTATCTTCATTTATAATCAAGAGCAGTTAATGTGAGTTTCCAGAACAATAATAGAATAATTTAGTCATGTTATTTGGTAGATCGTAGTCTTATACAATAAACTGAAAGACTTTGCAAAGTTGAAAGCATCGTAGATTGTCGTGTGTAAAATAAAACAACCATATTGATCAATCCACTATACAACACTAACTTAAAATGCCACATGACAGTGAACAGCACATGATCTCCCCCTTGTTCATCCTCCCTAATCACAGACCACATCTGTCTCTGGCATCTGTTAATAGATATGTACTTAACAGGCTCTGAAACCTTGTCATCTTTATCAGGATTCCCTAACATAACATGTAGAATTGTAAGCTCACCAAATTGTATAGCTGTCAAGAGCTTTGAAGGTCATTTAATCCATTTTATACAATGAGAGAAATTAATGGAAAATACAAATATTTTACCCAACTCCACAAAAATCAATGAGCAGATTGGCTTTGTCTGATTTCCAGCACTTCTAAAAAACCACACTGTGTTAGAGAAGAGAATAAATACAATGTGCCCGACATAAAATATATAGTTTTTATTTAATGAGGAATTATAGTAGTACAGGTTTATTATGTATAACAATTATATGTGGTTTTATATAAAAATGATCTAATTCGATGTAACACTTAATAAGAAAGGATACTCAAAAGGCTAAAGGAAAAAAAAACTACATAATTATAAAACTAAAGTTTGCTATATACTTAGATGATTGCCATTTTAAAATCATTATCTAATAATGTAAATAAATGTAATCAATTTGAGAAACATATTTCTAAGATTAATAAAACTGCACTTGAAATATGAAAATATTATGCTTAACTTTTTCCCTTGCCAAAGAAATCTTTTCACGTGTGCAGTTACAATTCTTTCAACGGTAAATATACATTTTAGAGATTTGTTTTTTTCACCGTCATTTGAATGTGGTTGACTGCACACTGGATTGACATTTTCACATGCACAGAGACAGCAATTGGAGTAATGGTATAACAGTAGCAAGCACATTTTCTCGAGAAATACTTTAAAACGAAATCATGCACTGAACAATAATGTAAAAAGGGGAGAATGTAAATGCTGGTTAAATTATTTTTTACAAGCAGACTGAAATGATGCAACATGAAAAACAAGAAATAGATCCAAATGCATTTTTAAATGGCAATTTAAACACATAGGTGAAAGAAAAAGTAGATGGAAATATTCAAGTTCAACATGTAGAAGTGAACTTGAAAGCAGAACTGAAGTGGATAGAGGTCAAAGTCAGGAAGGTTGTGATGCAGGGCAACAAAAGCAGCCCCATGAAGACGACGCTGTGTGTTTAAAAAGATTCAAAGTGAAAGTTAACTATACAAAGAAAAACAGTTTTTGAATAATGATATAAACTACCAAGAAGTTGAAAAAAATGATGGCTAATGCAATGAAAACTCCTTTTTCACAATATAAGTTAACCAAAAACTGCAGAAAGAAAATGAACAGCAAGCTAACATTACAGAGAGGGACTGAGAAGAGACGCTAGTTATAAAAATAAAAAAAGTCTCCTGAAGTTTATCATTAACCAATGGCAATGAGCAGCTCTATTTCTTTCTACCATGTGATCTAATACTTCTTCTTGGCGACATTAGAAAAGGTAACCCCAGCCAGCACACAAGAAACTCAACAGTAATTAACCACATAAACAAAAGTCAAATCACATAAATTACAGTTTTCTATTACACTCAGCCTTATTTTTCAACAGAAAAAAAAAATATGCTCTCCAGTGCCCCAATTCCTAAAATGTTTCTTTTGCTGAAGATCAAATTATTCACCAAAACGCAATTGTTACAACCGAAACAGAAATTATGGATTTGACAGGTCAATTAACAAAGTTGTCAAAGGGGGGGGGGCTCCAATGCAAGCATATATGAGGCTCTGAAATTCATCTTACGGCATTTCTCCGTGCTCTCTACAGGATGGCACTATGCCATCCCACAAATAATTTTTTGTGTTATTTTCCATTTTATGCAGAGAGGTAATTTAGTTTCTCTGTGTTTCTCAATAATGAAACCCTCATGAGATTTCTCATTGTTGCGTTTAGTTCGCGCTGGCGCTAAGATAAAGACTGAGTATCTTATGACATGGCACATCTGCAATCTTCTATTGCCACCTAGTCAATCAGGCTGACAGCTTCATTCTCACACTTGGTTTGCTCTCTCTCTCTCTGTCTCTCTCTCTCTCTGTCTCTCCCTTTCTTCTTTTTGATTGACTCTCTACCTCTGCTGCCACAATAGCCTCAGACCAAAGGGAATAGTTCCCGTCCACAGTTATTGTTTTGAATTCTATTCACAGCTAACGATGCCTCCCTGAACCTCTCCAACATAAACAAAATATTTGGATTACTCTCAAAGTAATAATGCCCTAAGGCAAAATTTAATAAAAAAACCAACTTTTTTGTGCAACTCAGCAGAAAAATCTGCAAAATATTTAATGCTTGATAGAAAGACAGGAATCAATTTTTATTGTTTCATCAGGTCAGCCACTATCTTATCCAGTAAGCAGATTGTCGACTTTTTGTTCTTTTATTTTTTTAAAGAAGCACAACCTACATGAGGCAGATGGAGGATCAGCTACCTGTGATCAATTCTTAGGAAACTTGAGGGTGGTACACCCTCCCTCCCAGCCAATTTGGGGAGGAGTCACCTCAAATTGTTTAATGCAACTCCGATCACCTTGTGGTAATTAAGGGAAAACTCTCTGCTCCTTCAGTCATCAGCTAAGCAAATTAATAATAGTCAGCTCCTTAATACTTCCCTGAGTAACTTGGAATATGTTATAAGAAGATGATTAAAGACTCTAACTGCTAGAGATTTTTTTCTTCATGTTGTTCATTATTCGGCTAGAATAGTTATCAAAATATAAAATATTCCCGAGGAAAACAATCTGAATTTTTTTTTTCTGTAACTGATCTCTAAAGGGTATTTGTATCCATCAACTCATCTTAGGAATGTTTTATCCTACAAAATCATTGAAAATTTAAGCACAGAAAACTGCCTGGAATTTTTCAGCTGCAAAGAACTGATTCTTAGAGGGTATATTTGCAGACTGAATGGTAACACTTTCAAGTCTCAGCACATTCTTTTTCTTGCTGTTTAACAGCTATGATTCCTCTCTACCTTACAGATCTGGAAATAAGATGTCTGAAGGTTACTTCAGCACTATGCCCATCGTTAGACAGAATAACAGCAAGTCTCTGGATAATATAAACAACAAAATTGTGAAGTGAATAAAACAATGTTCATTGTAACAAGGGGGAAGATGAAGGAGTTGCTTTCATGAAGTCACTGGCTGGCTTAGAGATACCGGCATGGGGGTCTGACCTAGGACGCA